>JAKSZP010005780.1:0-63953 GCA_022478985.1 Massospora cicadina | reverse complement strand
TTCTGTCTTTTCTTGTTGAGCGATGCATTGCTCACCTTGGAGTATTCCCCAGAGCGCATTCCAGTTGCTGGGCATCTTCATTGTTTGCTATACCTGCCACAGTCATCTGCAAAGGCCAGTATCTTGAATGTTGGTTGTCCTGTGCGGTTATCCCCATGAGATGTGAGTCAGTTACTTGGAGGAGTGGGTCAAAGCTGAAATTGTATAGCAGTGAGCTGAGGGGATCCCCTTGTTTGAGCCCTCTGTGTGGTTTAATCTTGTTTGTTAGGAATCCAGGGCTGCATACCGCCATGGTTGCAGATTCTGTTAGGAGCATCGCCCATTTTATGAATCTTGGTGGGAGTTTGAAGGCATGTAGACATTCTTTTAGGTATAGCCAGCTAACACGGTCATACGCCTTTTCCTGATCCAAGAAGACCAGGGCACCAGTTTCTTTGATTGGCAAATGTTTGGAACAGGGTGTATGCTGTTCCAGATTGAACGCCCTGGTATAAACCCAAACTGGTTGGGTGATAGGACGTCAGATGCAATTGCACCTAATCTGGCTGCTAAAATTTTTATTAGAATTTTTGTGTCAGTGTTGGAAAGTGCAATTGGGCGCCAGTTGGCCAGGTCCAACTTGTCACCCTTTTTATACAAGGTTATAACGTAGGATTCATGGCCTCCTGGTAATAGGCATGTTTACAACAAGCTCTGGTTCATAGACGCCAATAGGAGGGGGGCAAATTGTTGAAAATATTTTTTGTAAAATTCGTAGGGTATCCCATCAGGCCCTGGGCATTTCCTATGTGGTGCACCGCAAATTGTCTCCCAAAGCTCCTCCCGTGTAATAAGGGATAGTATATTGTAATTTGGTAATGTAGTTTGTATCTTGGCAGTTTTATTAATTCTTTAATTTTTTGTTAATCTGTTGGCGTTTTGCGATATAATTTAGTATAATAACGGTGTACTTCCGCCTTGACCTCCTCAGGGTCAGTTGCCATGGTACCGTTGGTCTTACAGACCTGTGTGCATGTGGGCTGGTTTCTGTAGGAGTGGGATTGGTGGAAAAAGTATGTCAAACAGGTTTCGCCTTCCTTTTTGAACTTACCTTTGTTTGATACTTTGATTCTGTGTTGGTGTTTGAAGATGAGATTGTTAAGTTGGGCAGAAATTTTTGCCCATTTGCGTCCCCAATTAGGGCTATATCCAGATCTCAGAGTATTTATTTCCAGGTGGTCTAGTTCTGCTAAGGTACACTTGATTGTGGCCGTGTCCACGGTGTACTTATGTGATGCAATATGTCAGGTTTTGTTGACTAAATCCTTTTTGAAATTTTCCCATGTTCCAATGGGATCTGAATTGAATGGGGCTGTAAATTCTGGGTTCGTAGCCTTGTTTTTGACCCAGTAAGATATCTTGGGCAATTTTATATTTTCCGTGTGAAGCTTTCTCCAAGGCGACACCTGTGTGTGGGATTGAGTTGGTGCTAACTGCACCATAACTAATCGGTGGTAAGAAAAATTGATCTTTTTTGTTATAAATTTATAGATTCTTGAGCGGTGAGATTGCAGGACGAGGATGTGGTCAATGCAACTCATCAATATGAGCACTCCCTCGCATATGTTGGGCCACGTCATGTGGGGAAGGAGTGGTGAACTGGGGGGAAGAGTATCCTGTAAGCCAAGAGATGCCTTCATTGTGCGATATTCAATGTGTCCAGGTGGGTATCCCCTGGGATTAGGCCATCAATCCATATCAGGGTTATCCCAGCAGTTGAAATCACCTAACATAATGATATCTGGTTGAAGAAAGAGTGTAGAATTGTTTTCAAAATTTGTTTTCTCTCAGTTGCAGTGCATGGTGCATAGATATATGCTATTGAATTATTTCCTCTTGGCATGTGATTGTTGCTACCAGGACTCGACTGTGCAAGTGTGATGACAAATTTGTAATTTTAAATTTTTTGTTGTTTTGGACGATCACCCCACAGTGAGATGTCCATACTGATTGTGATGGTGCAACCATGGTTGACCAGGATTCTTCTTCCCCTTGTAGACAGTGGGTTTCTTGGATGGCCAAGATGTCTACAAGAGGTTTTTGCAGGAATTCCAGTTTTTTGGCTTGGGACATATGAGCCCTGGCTCCCGCGATGTTTAGCATCCCTATTGACACTGAGGTGCCCGCGGCGCCTCAGGAGCGGTTGGGAGGGCCCTCTGGCCCTATCCCACCATGGCTCATTTTGGCCATGCTCCACGTCTGTACTCCAACTCTTTCACTGCCATTGTTGGTTCCCTTGATCTGACCCAATGATTCAAGGGAATTGCAGTTTTTTGCATTTGCGTCAACTTTTCCCACACAGTTCTCATGTTGATTTGATGCAGATTGTTGATTGGATTTTATATTTTTGAGGTTTGACTTTGGTGAATTGTGCACTGCATTTTCGCCCAAATTGCGGTTGCATTGTTCCTCAGTATGTGCATGACTGATGTCAATTTGTGACTCAGTCCGGTTACTGTGAAAATTTTTGACCTGGGCATATTGTTCTGATTGGTTGGTTCATAAATATCTGAAATATCCTCCCAAATTTGTCCAGGGTTAATGGTGGACTCCACGTGTGCCACCACTTCGGCTGCTGCTCACTTGCGGGCTTTTTGGCCGCTTTACATTGTTTACTTGTAACTGGGTCCATGATGGAGTATAGTCCATCTTCGCCCCAGCGGAATGGGTGGTGACCGTCAGTCAATTTGGCGAAGCTTTTGTTATCTTCATCCATTGCTTCCTCACAAAAATCATTTTCCATTAAGCCCTCTTTCACAGGGCATACATGTTCCTTGTGGCCCAGTGAGCCACAGTGGTTGCAAATAGGCGGTGCGCGTTCTGGTGTAACTCAGAATGTGGCTGACTGGCCCCCATCTGCAAAGTGAAATTCTGCTATGCGAAGAATTCTGGATAAGTCCTCTTCCACTTCTGGGAAGGGAGTGATTACGGCGATAGCTTTGCCCATGCACAGGTTGGGCATCAAGCGAGATCGCTGTAATTTGAGTTGCTGAATTTCTACGTAGGCCACAAGACCTTTGCGGAGCTCCTCCTCAATTACCTTATGAGGAAGGTTGGTGGGGAGCGAGTCAAAAGAGATGAACAAAGTTTTTACTTTGTTCCATCTGGTGTGCATGGTGCACACAATTTTTTTGCCCTCGGGGAGGGCAATTTCCACACACATTTTTGCTGTGGCATCAACTTCATCAGCTGTTTAAAAACCAATATTGATCCAGACATGGCCCATGTTGTTGGTGGCTACATATACCACGTGAGGGAAAAGTGAGGGTTGTGCCTCACATGTTTTCTCCCACAGGGTCAGTGACTCATCCCCAAGGAAGAGTCTGATCCCATGCTCCACTTTTGACAAGGGTTGGTTGAATTGAATGTACATATATTGCGCGTGCTTTACAGTAAATATCATAAACCAGATGGTGTCTGAGTTTGTGATTTCTTTATGGATTGGGTTCCTGGTCCCCCTCCAGGGAGTTTCTTGCCCTTAGTTGCACCGTTAAGCGCACCGCTCATTGTGATGCTCACCCATGTTGGATTATTTTTACTAATAAAGTCGCCCATCTTTCCTGTGTGTGATTATCCAAATTTGCTATTTAAATCGAATCATAGTAACTATGGTTGTTACAAGAAAGAAAAATTGCAGATAATGCGATCTTCATTGTTAATTTTTATGGAAAATTTGGTTTTTGCTGCATCCGCCACTTCCTCCGCGGTCATGAACCCAACATCCACCCATCCTCTATGTAAATTTTTAAAATTTACTGAGACAGTGTTTGGGAAAATTGTGGAGAAGGCCTCCCCATTTTTTCCATAACTTGAGGGAGGTATTGCTGACCATAATTCTAAGGCCATGCTCGAGGGAGGACAAGGGTTGGGAATATTCAATTTTTGTGTAAGCGCCCATCTTTTGCATAAATTGCAAAACTCTGGGTGTGGCGCTATGCTCACCCTTTTTTGCGGAAGGTTGTCCCAACATACTGCCAGGGCATTTTTCTCTGACAGGTTGGGTGGTTTTAGGGCCTTTTGCGCTGGCCACTTTTGCCCAACTGGTGTTGGTGCATACAAATCTGCTCATTTTCCTGGTTGATTGTCAAATTTGGATAATTTGTGGAGAATCGTGTTACTAATAGTGATAGTAACAGGAAACAAAAGCAATATTTCAACTATTTATCCCCCCTAATGATAGCCTCATTGAACAAATGTCTCTTAGAGACACATCTCCTCCCAAGGGGACAAGAGGCTTATATGGTAACACTATTTAAGGAGGGGGATAATCTAGACTTGGCAAACTGGCGCCCTATTTCCCTCACTAACACTGATGCTAAATTATTAACAAAAATAATTACTAATCGCAAAGGGATCATTGTATCTGAGGTGATATCCTCAGAGCAATTTAGATTTATTCAAAAAGCTCAATTTTGGACAATATACTGTTGTATTTTGCCCATATTCCCAGCTGGCTAGGTTACTAGGATTCGCTAGGGGATAATTTCCTAATGTGAGGTGAATTGGAAATTGGTTGACCCTGTTTTTAGGGCAACTATGTTTGGGGGATCTTAGGTTATTCGCCTAGTCAGATCTGTTGAGGATCGATCTGGACAAATGTTTAAGATCTTGTTGGGCTGAGTTACCAATGAAATATGGTCTTCTGATAGTTGATTAACTATCAGGTGTACCAATTGGGATTGGTCAGGTTTTATCACCATCTAATTGGGAATGTAAGGAGTAAGTTGCAAGGCTAGTGATGCCACCTGAAACTAGAAAATCAATCAGTTGGCTTGTGACCTGCCTTAATGGTTAACAAGTCCCATTACCTAAACAGGTCGCTTGCCAAATATGGTTGGTTCACTTTGATTGAGAGAAAAACATTAAGGACACATTTTATGACTCTTTCCAATTTAGGTCTCGAGGATGTCCAATGATGGAATCCTAGCCAGGATGGTGAAGACCATTGCTGCTGGGACGAGGATGGAGGATTCAATGGCAATGACTGCCATTTCATCAAAGAGGTGTCAACTGAGGGTTGAGCACCAAATCCCCCAGTATAAATTCCCTAGAATTCAATTATAATAAAAACACACAACAGAGTTTACAGTAGATAACTAGCTTAGTAACTTTATCAACTTTCATTTGTTCTATTATTTCTCAGGAATATTATTGCTGTGTGTGATAATTGGAAGACTCTTTAAGGAAAAGAGTAAGGATCTGAGCGGAGATTCAGAGAAGAAGCAGAATCTAATTGGGGATTTCTGCTGACTTTGTATCAACCTGGAGAAACTGTCAATGGGAATCTAAAAGAAGATTGGGCTTAGACAGTACAAGGGAACAAATCATTATTTTGAGACATCACAAGTATTGAGCGGAATATTGGCAAAGCGTTGGACCAAAATCTAGGACTTCCATTCAACTATGGATAATAGTTGTCATACTATTATCAACCGATTATATCAACTATCATACAATGTGGACGAATTGCACAAGATCCAAACCTCTGCAAGTAATAAGTTTATAGGGGTTATTGGCCTAAAATAATTATCACCCATAAATTTTTACATATAAATACTGTGGCTGGTGTATGGCAATCTACAGCCACTGGGGCGCTTGTGTTTTTAGACCAACAAAAAGCGTATGACAAGGCAAACTGGGAAACCTCAGGGCCTGCCTTCAATAGTTTCACTCCCCCACGATTCATCAGTTCAGTAATGATGCTCACTGAATCAGCTACAAAGGCAGTATGAGGACCAGGTATCCTCACTGATGTGGCGTGCCCTCAGAGGGGCCTTCGCTAAGAAACCCTTGAGCCTACTTTTATACAATTTTAGCCTTAGCCCACTTCTCCGCAGTATAAATGCACGTCTTTCTGGTGTACAAGTGAAAGGCAAGCACCAGTTAGGATGCTTGAATTCACGAATAATTGTGTGGTTGGGGTGCACAGCAACCATGATGCACGCACACTGGAGTCAATAATCTGGGGATACTCTAAGGCTAGCAATGTATCACTCAACACATCCAAAACTGAAATCATCCTTCTTGGTAGATACCAAACACAAAGGTCCCCGGCGCCCCTTAATCAGAAGGATCCAGTAGTTCAGTCTATCATCAGACTACCCAGGCAAAACACTAAAACACTCATCTTGTGCTACTTTTTGTGTTCAGTCCCACTGAGGACCCAGTGCGCTACCTGGGAGTATGGATAGAGGCGGGTAATATTCCAATTCAATAATGGAGCACCAAATACTAGACAATGTAACAAAGCAAAGCGTGTCATTAAGTGCTCAACAAACCAACTAAAAAGGTAGAGTAGTGCTTGACAACACTACGATTCTGTCAAAAATATAGTTTGCTGCCCTTGTCATTGCTTTCTCCCCATCTTTTTTTGCTTTGTTATATGCTCTCTTACAAGGGTGGCTTTGACTAGGTAGATCTACCCATGTACGATTAAAAGTCCTTTATGGTCCACACCAAAACGGGTGAATGTGCCTACTTAACTACATGGACCAGGCAACCAGGATTCTAGGTAAATGGATTGCTTCAGTAAACAACCCCTCACTCCCAACCTAACACTGGTCACGTGCAGCATGACCCATTTTTTCCATGCCCTTGGCCTCCATAAACCCATTAACCCCAACTCTCTTCTTGCATATATGGAAACTCACCCATCTGCAGCAGGTCTGAACGGGACCACCGCCCATTTTAAAAGGATTATACTTAATAAGAGGAATTCAGAATGGAAGATCAATATCAGAGGGTATACCTCGCAGAGGGGGCGTCCTACCCCCAATTCAAACAGGAAGTACAAGAACAAGCCGTTCTGAACAATTTGATACCCAGGAGGTCCCCTACCATGGCCAGAGTAGAATATCTGGACATATTAGACATCCCATACCCCCTAGAAACACAGAAAGACATCTGGAAATACACCCATCACCCTCTTCTACAGCCACAAGTACGTTCCCATGTGTGGCATTGCTTGAAACAGGTATACCGTACTGCAGAGTGATCCAACGCATCACACTCCTCATGTGTTGTGTGTGACCAATATGGTACTTTGGCCCACCGTATGGAAGAGTGCCCTTCAAAAGCGATCTAGCGCGAGGTTCAGCTTATTTTTTTCAGGAGCAAACACAGACCTTCAGCCTATCTAGGAACATTTTCGCCTTATCCTTAAACTCCCTATATGACCTTCCCTCAAAGCCTTAGTGGTGGCAATTGCTATGTGGACTATCCACACGATTGTCTTGGATGCCATTTCAGGCTATACTCTTACCCTCCAAAAAGTTGTATGCCAATTCCAGTTTCACCTTATATACCAATTTAAGCATTGTTGTTTGGTTATCTACCATCCCATTAACAACAGTTGGTTTCATCCTGCTTCCCGGTATGGGAATCACCTCAGACTTTTTCCTTTGTAAATGCTCAATAGTGGCGCAAGCCTCTACTCAAAATACCCCTCTTCCTTTAATTGGCATTTCAGCTGGCAACAGGAGACAGCATTAGCTTCTCTGGGGTTCCTCTAGCATATATTAGTGCTTGATTATTATTGATTATTATTGCATATTGGCAGTGTCCATCTCATGGTTGGCCTTTCTCAAATGAACTTTGATATGGATTTAGATGGTTTAGAATTTTAAGTTTGAAGCTCCAAGAAAATGGGCTCAAACAGCTGAGATTTACTACAAAGCATAAGATAAACTATAAATACAAAAAAAGGTGAAAATAATATTAAATCTTACAAGATATAAGAAATAAGAACATATTATAAGATGGATAAGAAAATTTTAAGCCAGGGACTTTCTAGATTCAATCATGGTATCATTTAATATAACTTATAGCTTAATTTATAATATCCTTTGTTTTCAAGTCATTATGCTACTATGTCGAAGAGTCCAACGCCTACTGCCACCATGTTTGGCATTGGTACACCACCTCCTGATTTTTGGCCACTGCCAAAGTGCACTCAAGCTGTCTCCAATAGCCCCAACTTATATAGTAAATTTTTCCCACCTTATGGCCCAACACACCGCCTCATGTAATCTCGTGCAATTCTTTAAAGCCCCTTGGTGCTCTTATAGAGAAACCTGTCTTTAGCCTTTGTGTTAAATATGCAAACCTCCTTCAATACGCAAGTGTGGCCATCATTGAGATGGCTCAGGGGTGTAAAACCCAATAGGTTTTGGTTTCCGCCCCTTAAAGGCGCATTTAACCTTGGCTTCTCCTTCAAGGTCCACACCGCGGTGGAAGCTATGCTGCCTTGTTACAAAAACACCTCTATCACCTCCATTTTCAATTGTCTTCCAGATGAAGCCACTCTTATGGTTCGTCTTTCTGAGATGCCTAGCCATCTCTCCCATAGGCATCTCATTAATGAGCTCCTGTAGGCTTGGTCTCTTGTGGTGCTGACCTCGTCCTGAAGTTTTTAGTCCCAAATTTTGACAACCATCTTGCAGAATTTTGAGTTATTGTGATAATCCACCCTTTTTACCACAACACCTGTCTCAAATTTACCTTCACAACGTTATTATCTCCACACCTGACATTTTTTGGGCCCACATATGGAATAGACAAGCTATCTGCTCTTTAGGGCTTAGTCATAATTATAAAAGAATCAAGTACCTTTCCCTTGCCGCTGTTGCAGCCTCTGCCCTCCTCCCTCCAGCGCTAAGCATGTCACTTCCATATAGAATAATTTACATGTGGTTCCATCCTCCCCTATCCCTCCCTCAAACGCTTCAGGCACAGCTCATTCTTTACCATAAAATCAGAATAAAATTTTTTAAAAAATTAAGGAACAAATTGCATCTCAAGCGCTAACTAACTTATCTAGGTCAATGGTCTGTAAGCCAAACACTCTCACCCACATACAATCATCTCCCATTGTTTAACCTTGTTTACCTGTCCCTAATTAATCAAATCTCTTGAGTGGGTAAATGACGCTAAGAAATCCATTGCCATAAAGTCCTAATCAAGATTACCTGATTTTTAGAGCTAACAATTACCACTCCCCAATGCAATTCAACCCTCGAAGGGCCTTCCTGTATACAAGCCCCACCATTAATTTTCTTTATAAGCAGCATTTGCGCCAATTAACAACTTCTTTCTTAAACATTGCACAAATCAATGGAGCCCCTTTGCAAAGTACCTTCTTCTGCGCTCCCTGCTGATTTATCTAGTGAAAACAAATTTAGAGTTTTCTTACTTGCAATAGCCTCAGATTGCGCATGCATCATTGGTGCAAAGTCATCAGCATTAGCCAAAATTATACTATGACCTACTAAGCTGCTGCCACATTAGCCAGCATCCCTGATCTTTTTTTTGTCAAGAATAAAGAGTTCCAAAATGATGATGTGCTACACACTGCATGAATACTTGACAAATTAAAGTCAACAAAATCTTCAGTTTTTTGCTTCATTCAACTTACTACCCTACCACCTTTTTTGTCCACCCTTTTATGGTATCTGAAGAAACCAGCACCATATGAGAATCCCTCGCCCCAATATTTATCCTATATGGATGCTTAGCCTTGTTGACATGCTTTATAATGGAAGTTTCTTCTAGGATTAATTGAGTACTTGAAAATATAGTCATGGCCGCTACCCTTATTAGGTTGGGCTCCACTAGTACTTTAAAATTTAATACAGGATAATACAGACAAGAGGAGGATAGACAGGTATAGAAAGCAGAAAACAAAGGATGTGAATGAAACTGAAGTGCATATTTATTTGAGACAAAACATGGCCTCTGTAAGTCTAGGGGCACCCTCCCCATTTGGACTATGTGGCATTCCCATTCCCATCTAAAAAGGGGCCAAGAAGGCAAGCTGTTCCCCTCATCTTCCAGGGTGACCTCTTCCATGTGGTGGATGAACGTTGGGTAACAGCTTACCTTTTAAGGATCCTGTCACCCATCCTGGTAATGACTTTGGTCAAATTATTATTGCAAATTTAAGGAATTTATGCTGAGCTCCCATGGAGTCGGCATCCACATGAAGAGAAAGGCCTGAACAAAACAAGGACAATGAGCCTTTGGCATCAAAGCCTGAGAGCCCCAAACCCATGGCAACAAAACTCAATGGGCGCACAGTTGTAAATAATGAAGTTTCAAGTGTAGACTTTTTGTCAGAGCACATTGACATTGGGCCATTGGGAAATACAGCCCACAGTTAGAATCCAGCCCTAGACATACTAAACTCCTTGTCTAATAATTCACGCTTGGCCAAACGGATGCTGGAGTGACTGGATGTGGGCTGGTTGGGCATCCTGAACCTGTTCCCAGCCTCATGGGACTTCCCCTATGTGAGGTGACCTTGGGAGGTTCCCACTTCCTGTCAGGTGAGACGCTGTCACTCTGGTCATTGAAACTGAAGAAAATTGGCAATTTTGGTTTGTGGAGATGAACTGACAGTGAGTCAGCACGCCGCTGACAATTTCAAAGTCAGTTACTAATAAATTCATTTTCCCCTCAATCAAAGTTCCTTTGGTTATGCGAATCTTTAGGGCCCTGATCTCAAGCTTGTCTAAGCTATTCCCCAAATCAATTGTCTATTTAAGCAGACATAACAAACTGATAAAATTTGATGGGTGATTTTCCAATTTAAATTCAATAAAATTCCAATCCCAAAATCTAATTTTTCCCTTATGACAAAATTTAAACCCCTCATTCCAATCTCACTTTAACAACACCAAAACTCATGAGCCCTGGTGCCATGTCAGCCTGGTTTGATGCTGGGCTGCTATTTACAAATTTTGACATTTTGGTGTTCACTTTTGAGATTCCTCACTAAACATCTAGCGTCACTCAGATAGCAGCACCTCTGGCATTTGGTCTTGCCTTCTGGGTGTTTTTTTTTAGTACTAGATGGTGCCTTCTGGGTGTTTGGGTATCCAAACTGGCAGGCTTGTCTAGCTTTATCTGCCGCCATCATGGCATAATCAACAGTCCATTTTTTTGGCTATTTCCTCCCTCCTCATTGGGATAATTGATGCAGTGGTCACCATCTTTCTTATAAATGATCAGTTGGTAGCCTGCCTTTGGTTGATTTTTTGGTCAATCTCTAATTTTATAAGAAGTTCCTAGATGGTTTTGGAAGAATTCCTTCATGATCAACTTATTCCATCACCCTTTTCTTCTCCCTCAGTCCACTCTTATGATGGGATTTTCATGATTGGATTTTCCAACTTGGTCTCAGGTTCTGTTCCCAGTGTTGAATCAGTTTCCCTATTGGTACCACATCCCAACAATACCCCTGATACTGAGTTAATGTGCTCTAGCTCACCTGTCTTCACAATTTCCTTGGTGTCTGCAGAAATGACCATATCCACCAATAAACAAAATTCCGCCTACTTTTTATTTCCAGTAAAAATTACCATTAGAGCTCATCGGGTGCCTTTGAGGCTTTAGTTGATATTGGAGCTGCGGGTAACTTCACAAGTCTGAAGTTGGCTCAAAAGCTTGAGCTTGACATGGACTTGGGTCCTATGGTGATGGTTACTTCGTTGGCTTCTCAGCTATCCTATAAAGTATGGCGCCCAGTATGACTCAGTTCACCACTTTAGTTTATGTGAACACTTCTCAGTGATGCCTAACCTTGAGTTTTTGGTAATTTCGGATGTGGGTTGGTAGCGTCAGCAGCATGTGAAAATTCACCTGGATTCTAATATGCTGTCATTTTACAATGGTCAGACAGAGGGCGAGTTTCCCTTATTGAATGCCCTCACTACAACTCAAGGCCGTGTATTGGTTATTAGTTTCTCTCATGGGTATTCCGCCATATTTTCCTGCGACATTGATGAAATATCAAAGCATCTTTAACCTCAAGAAGGCGGACCGCCTTCTCCCACATACGAAATTTAACTTGGGTTTTTGGACAATGGTGCAGGTGGTGAACATAAACTGTCCACTGTGCCCGCACACAATGGAGAAGGAGTCTGCCCTCAATGCATAGTTGGATGGCATGCTCAAAAGGGTTGATTGTGCCAAGAGACATCCCATGTTGCCTCTCCCATTGTCTTTACCAAGAAGGCAGATGGTTCGCTTCATCCCAGTGTGGATTATGACCATCTCAACATGATCACAGTCCAAGATTCCTACCCACTGCCTTTGGAACAGACAATCGGCCAAGCAATTGCCAAGTAATGCTTGTTTTCAACTTTGATCTGGTTAATGCCTTTAATCAGATTTTTGTTAACGGAAGGTCAAGAATGGCTTACCGCTATCTGGACAAAATGAGGCATATTCCAACTCCACGTGATGACTTTTGGGCTTAATAATACACCCACAACATTTTAAAGGGTGATCAATAATGTGCTGGGTGATCTCAGGTTCACCTGTGCGGTTGCATATATCAATGATATCTTGGTACACTCCCTACTCCCAAACAACATGCAAAGGACTTAGAAGTGGTAGTGGCGGCTTTACATAAGGCGGAACTGTTCATCAAGCCTTCAAAATGCAAGTTTTTCGGGTTGAAGTCACCTTCATGGGCAATCTAATCCTAAAGGATGGGTACATCATTTCCCCCAACAATTTGGATGACATCCACAAATGGCCAACTCCAATGACCCAAAAGCAATTGAGAAGCTTCTTGGGCACCAACATATTCTTGAAAAGTTTCTCCCACTCTATCTCAGTTAGCTGCCCCACTTTATCCACTCATGGGAGAACATCCCTTTGCTGAACGTCTGAATGCCAGCAGGCATTTAACTCAATTAAGGAGGTGTTTTATTACCTTCCATCTTTAAGCATGCAGACCCTTCTAAACCCTATATTATGGCATACAATGCATCTTCCGCCACAGTAGGGGATGTCTTACTTCAAGAGCACAATGGATTGGAACACCCATCCGCTTATTTCTCCAGCAAGTTCTTGTCCACTGAGCAATCCTGGGCCATCTACAAGAAAGAGCTGGTAGTCGTGGCATGGGCCTTGACTCACTAGTGCCATCACTTGCAGAGCTCTCAGAATGAGTTGACTATGCAAATAGACCACCAAGTTCTTCTTTACATCTACAAGTCTCGGAAGTTGGTACACACAAGCCTTTACTTACCAGAGCTTGTTCAGCTTTAACTTAAAATACAAGTTTGTGAAAGGAGCGTTAAATGTCCTTCATGACTTTCCTAACTGCAACCCTGCATATTGCCCAGCATACAAAAATGAGGCAGAATTTGTCACAGTCATTCCCTCAACCCAAATCTTGTCTATCGTACCTCCCATGGTTTCATAAGTAGACGAAGATCCAGACGCACCCCTGATTTCGTGGGTCTTAGCAGCACAGATGGCCTGTGCAGAAGGGGTGGAATTTTGGAGCAGTTGTCCCTCTCAGCTTCAAAGAACTATTTGTAATCTCTTGCCATGGGGCTCATTCACTTTCAGTCATGGGTTTGGGTCCCTCCACTCCTCAGAGATGAATTGATTCAGGCTCATTACAATCCTTTCACAGTCGACATCCAGGAAATAATAAATGTATTAACTAGTCAATCGTACCTAAAAGTGGGCGGGCTTGTCAAAAGATGCCCTGGCATAAATTACAGATTTTTTAACTTGCGTGTGGGTTAAGTTGGACTGGTCTAGAAGGAATGGTCTCTTACATCCCCTACAATAAGAAAAGGGTCTATGGACATCAGTGTCAGTGGATTTTATTGTTAAGCTTCTAAGTTCTAATGGGTTTAAAGCAGTTATGGAGGTCATAGACTACTTCACGAAATTTTTCCTGTTTATCCCTGCTCTTCTGCCATTACTTCCGAGAAAACTTCCCATCTCTTTGTATGTGACGTGTTCTCTAAGTTTGGCCTCCCTCAGAAGATTGTCAGCAACTATGGGCCCCAGTTCATGGCATGATTCTGTAATGAGCTCAAGAAAATCTTGAAGATCATGCCTTGCTGCTCAACAGCGTACTATCCACAGTTGGACGGACAAACTGAACAGTTCAACCAAATCTGTAACAGTGCTTAAGGTGCTATGCTGCAGCTGCATAGGATACCTGGGTGGACAACCACCCCCTCGCCCAGTTCATATATAACAAAGAACCCATGCATCCATGGGGTTCTCCCCAGTTGAGGCTACCTTGGGTACAACCCCTCATTCTCAATCAGCTCATTCATCCGTCCAGAGGTACCAGTTGCAACTAAACATGCCCAGCACATTTGGGACACACAGTCTTTGGTTTAAGATCACTTATCTAGAGCCATAAGTGACTGCAAACGTTTGCAGATCAGAAGCGGCTCCCAGGCTCATGAAATAAAGGTGGGTTCATATGTCATGCTCACACGCGCCACTTATGGATGCAGGTCCCCTTGCGCAAGTTTGCAAGTAAGCGCTCCAGTCCACATCTGGTGGAAGAGGATCTGAGAAATTTCTCTTTCTGTTTAAATTTTCCAACACAATGTAAGAAACAACCAGTCTTCCATGTGTCTCAGTTGTCCCCATTTTAAGGGTGCAATCCCCTCGACCCATAGCCCATAATGATTGAGGACATGGAGGAGGCCAAAGTTGAGGGCATACTAGCTTCCCGCAGATCTCGCTGTTCAGTCCAATATCTTTAATATGTGGAAGGGCTATCTGGCCTATGAAAACAGCTAGTTCAGTGCATGGGACTGTTAAATGTTTGGATCAGGTTGAGGCTTTCCATGTCACCCACCAAATGCTCCCCATCCTCCCCTAAAGATCACTACTTTAATGGTGATCAAGTTGCCCAAGGCCAATAAAAATGTGGCCCTCACTCAATTTCCAATGGTGGCGCTCCACTTTTAGCAAAAGGAAAGGGTAATGTAAGTCCTTAGAGCGCCCTCTCCATTTGGGCTGGGTGGAATTCCCTTTCCCATCAAAAAAGGAGCCAAGAAGGAAAGCTGTTCCCCTCATCTCCCAGAGAGACCTCGCCCATGTGGTGGATGAGCTTTGGGTAAGAGATTATCCTTTAAGGACACTGCCACACATCCAAGTATTGACTTCAGCTAAATTAGTATGGCAAAACTAGGGAATTTGTGCTGAGTTCTCAGGGGAGTCAGCATCCACATGGGGAAAAAGTTTTGAACAAAATCAAGGGCAATGAGCCTTTGGCATCCAATCCTGAGAGCCCCAAACCCATGGTAACAAAGCTCAATGGGCGCACAATTGATAATAATGAAGTTCCAAGTGTATAATTGTTGGCAAAGCTCAATAGCATTGGGACAAAGAGAAATGCAGCCCATGTGGGATCCACTGACGGATGCCACAAATATTTTGTTTAAAGTAAGAATTTTTACTTTTTAAATTTTAAATTTATTGCGGGGAAGGTCGACCATGGTACGGACACTTCCAAATTTGACTAAGACGAGACAAAACATAGTACCAGGGGAGGCATCCCAGAGAAGCGATGCTATCTCTTGTTGCCAGCGGGAACGCCACTTATGGGGAGGGGAGGGAACGTGTAAAGGGGCCGTAGCCACTATTGAGCACGTGTGGAGGAAGGGGTCTGATTTGATGAACCAGACTGGGAACCAGGAGGAGACCAGCTGTCGGCGACGCGGTGGGAGATATCCAAACATCCACGCTTGAAAGTGGTCCACCAAATGAGACCGGAATCTGTGGACAGCTTCAGGGAGGGTGGGGATAGATCCAGCGATGGCATCCAAGACAATCATGTGGATAGTCCACATGGCGATTGCAACCACCAGAGCACGGAGGGAGGGTGGGAGGGGGAGGCCATTGATGAAGCAAACATATCTCTTGACAGACTGAAGGGATGCGTTTGATCCTGGCCTAGCAGACGTTGGACTTCGCGCCATATCACTTTAGAGGTGGGGCACTTCTCCAGGCGGTGGAACAGCGTTCCATACTGGCCACACACGACACAGGATGAGTGTAAAGCGTTAGAGCGCTCAGCTGTATGATACACCCGCCTCAGGCAGCGCCACACATGGGAGCGGACTTGAGGCTGCAACAGAAGATGGTGTGCATATTTCCAGATAGTCTTTTGGGTCTCAGTGGAATAAGGGATGTCCATCATGTCCAGGTAGTCCACCCTGGATAGGACTTGGGGTCGAATGGGGATCACGCCATCATGGATGGGTAGCCCCTGTACCTCTTGTGTGAACTGAGGAGAGGGGCGGCCTCTTCGGGTTGTATGTCCACTAATACGAATTCTCCACTCTGCGCTTCACATGGAGAGTAGGATTCGTTTGTAGTGGATTTTAGTCCCGTGAGGACCTGTGGCCGATGTGTGTGATGCGAGGTATTTCATCAGGGAGTGGGGGTTTGATGGATTATTGAGGCCCAAGGCTCGGGAGAAGTTGGAGCGGGCCGCGCGGGACCAGTGTTGGGATGGGAGTGTAGGAGCAGTGACGGCCGCGATCCAGGTGCCCAGGATCTTGGCGGCATGGGCTTTGAAGTCAAGCAGGCCCATGCCACCATGATGATGAGGGCCAAACATGACCTCTAGCCATACTGGTGGAGGGTGGCCTGACCAAAGCCATCCTTGTAGCAAAGCATACAGGGATTTGAAGAAGCTTGGGGAGAAGGGGATGGCGTGGGCTCCGAACCAGACTTTGGATAGGAGCATAGAGTTGGCAAGAACAACCCTGCCAGTGAGGGTAGTAGGGTGGGCTCTGAGAGAGGCGATTCGCTTCGTCACGATGTCCAGTATACAGCACTCCATTGCTGCTGACGCATATCCGCCTGCATCCATCCACACGCCCAGATGGCGTACCGGTCCTATGGTAGGACGTGGCACAAAGGGGAGCACCAGTGGAGCAGTGTGTGTTGAGTTAGTAAGGCGTGGACGTGGGCGAGCAGATGGGCTGGGTTGGGAACTACTTGCTGGGGCTCAGCAGTTCTGAAACTGACCAAGGGGGATGATTTCAGTTTTGGAGGCGTTCAGTGCCACGTTGCTTACCCGGGAATATTCCTGGATGAGGGCTTCAAGCGCGCATGCATCTTTGTTATTAGACCCCTTACTACGCAATCATCTGCAAATGCCAACATCTTGACTGGGGTTTGGCCTGGCACATGGACCCCAGTGAGGTGGGCATTCACATTTCGCAGTAGTGGGTTAAGGCTGAAGTTGTATAAGAGTGGGCTGAGGGGGTCCCCTTGTCGCAGGCCCCTTTGAGGGCGGACTACTTCTGTTAGGAAGCCTGGTCCACGCACTGCCATTGTTGCAGATTCCGTGAGCAGCATCACCCAGTTAATGAAGCGGGGGGTAGGCGGAATTGATGGAGGCAGGCCCTAAGGTATTCCCAGTTTACTCTATCATAGGCCTTTTGTTGGTCCAAGAATACAAGTGCCCCAGAGGCTGTGGACTGACACACATTAGCCACAGAGTGCACTTTATCCCAAATCAACCTTCTGGGGATGAAACTGAATTGTTCTGGGGAGATGGTGGCAGATGCTACAGTCTTAAAACGGTTAGCCATGAATTTGGTTAAAAATTTTGGTGTCTGTGTTTGTTAGAGAAATGGGGCGCCAGTTGGCTAAGTCAAGCCTATCCCCTTTCTTGAAGAGTGTGACAGTAAAGGCCTCTTGTCCTCCTGGTAGGAGGCGCGTTTCCAACAGGCTTTGGTTGAGTGAGGCTAACAGCAATGGGGATATATATTTAAAATATTTTTGTAGAACTCATATGGAATGCCATCTGGGCCTGGGCATTTTTGGTTTGGCGCACCACAAATGGCTGTCTATAATTCATTCGGAGTAATTAAATTCATTATTTCCAGGTATTGGAAAATGGTGTGGATATGAGCTCAGTTGAGAAATTCTGCCATTTTGGCTGGCTGAATTGGTTCAGCTCAGTATAACTTGGAGTAATATCTTTGCATTTTGATTGCCACTTTGGCCAGTGTGTCTGCAATGGAATTATCCGATCTTCGCATCTGTGTGCAGGCCACGCTCTGGCGTGATGTGAAAATTTTTTTGAAGAAGTATGCGGTGCACTTGTCACCTTTAGTGATGCATGTGGCCCTGTATTGGACACAAACCTGATGTTTGTGTTGTCTTTCAAGTGCGTTGAGGTGGGCGGCTGCCTCCACCCACTTCTGGCCCCATGCACTGCTATATCCTGTGGCTGGAATGTTGGACTCCAAGTGAGCCAATTCTGCTAGCGCATGCGATATAACTACCAATGTGGCTCATGAGTGTCTGGAGGAGAGATGGCGATAGTGGTGGATGGTGTCTTCTTTGAAAGTTGCCCATGTGGAAATGGGGTCCACACAAAATGGTGTAACAAACGATTTCGCCAAAGTTGCCTCTTCCACCCACATGGAAAATCCTGGCGACGCGATCTCAGGGGAGCAGATTTTGCACCAATGTGGGGCCTTTTCAACTGTGACGGGTAAGTGGTATGTTATTGAGACCAGTCAGTGGTCGGAGAATTCCATTTTCATTGTTTTGAAGTGGGAGATGTGGGGTTGGAATTTCGCCGGTGCTAGAATAAGGTTGATGCGGGTCATGGACCTTAATTGGCCGTTATGGACGTGGGGACGCGTCATATTTTTGAGAAGTGGGGCATGTCGTGGCAGCGCATCCCTTAGCCCAAGGGTTGCTTTTAGAACGCGTAGTTCTATGTGACCCTGTGGGGCGTGGGGTGAGGGCGGCCACCGGTCCGTTGGTGAGGTTAGCCAACAGTTCATGTCGCCAACTAGGAAAGAATCAGGGGGTAGTGGGAGGGATTTGACCGATGAGAAAAATTTCTGATGCTCATGTGCACCGTTTGGGGCATAAATGTTGACAATTGTGTGCGCAACATCAGCCATGAGAAGGTGACAACGAGCACTCAGCCATTTAGGAATGTTTCTGAAGATGTAAATTTGAAAAAATTGTTTTTCCAAATTAGCACCCCACAGTGCTTTGACCAAAAGGATAGGGATGGTAGGAGCATTGTTTTCCAAGCTTCCTCGGAACCTCATGGACAGTAGGACTCCTGGATGGCCAGGATATCCACGGGTAAATTGTTTTGTAAAAAACTCAGTTTCCTAGCCCGGGATGGGGAGGCCTTGAGTCCAGTGATATTCAGCGTCCCTAGAGTGAAGGTTTCCCCCATTGCACCTTAGGTGCGAGGGGTGGGCCTGAGGGCCCACCAGCCTCTTCCAGGTCCCCATGGGCTTTCACAGCAGTGCAGGTATTAGCAGCAACGCTATCGGGGTTTTTGTTAATTTTTGCGGAAAGAGTTGCATTGGCTTTGGCCTTCGCTTTTTGTTTTCCTGACGTCAGACAAATTTTTTATGGTGCAGATAAGTTCAGTGCACCGTCGAGTGGAGCAGAAATTTTTTTTTTTTTGGTTGGGATAGGTCCCAAGTTGGTTTTGACTGGGGCTTGGGTGCAGCGATTGGGTGAGATCAAATCTCCTATCAGATCCTTGGATTGAGTGGCCCATTTGGCATGGGCCTCCTAATCTGATTGGGTGATGGATTCCCAAGTTGCTTCCACCGCGAAGGTCTCCATGTCCTCCTGGCATTGTGAATGTGGGATGGTGGTGGTGGCCTTGGCCGTTTCCTTGGCCGCGGCCCTATGGGACTGCTTGGCCTTCTTCTGCTCCTGCGGGGAGATGGGCTTTACCAATAGGTAGCAGCCTTATGCTCCCCGCAGGAAAGCCTCCTTGGTGCTTGCGGTTGGTTTGTAGTGCGCCTCTCCGCTGGTCATGGCCGCTGAGGGGTGCTCTTGGAATGTGACGCCCTCTTTGATGGGCATGCATGCGCCTTTTGGCCAAACGTGTCACAGTGGGTGCAAATGGGGGCGCGCTGTCCACAGTTACCCGGAATAGGTGGGTGGTATGCCCTGCAATGTCAATAAAGGTGGAGTGCGGGATATGGGTTAGGTCCTTCGCGATCTCCTCAGTTGGGGTCAGAACTGCAATGGCTTTGCCGGTGCACAGGTGTGGCATCAGCGTGAAACGTTGCATTTCAAAAGATTGTATTTCATCATATATGGTGAGACCATCTTTCAGGTGTTGCTCCAAAATGTCACGTTTTACTGTAGTAGGCAAAAAGTCAAATGTGAGGAAAATTTGGTTTGGTTTTGTCCATCTGGTGCGTTTAGTTTTGATGACCCATTGCCCTTCAGGGAGGTTGACCACTATGTGCACTGCTGCAGCCTCGTCTGCTGCTATTTTGCTTTTGAAACCTAGGTTCAGCCAACCGCGCAACATGGAGTGAGGTGCAACATACATCACGGTCAGGAAAATTTTGGGTACATCTTCACAAAATTTTTCCCATAGGGCCGTTTTTGGATGTCCAGATACACACGGACTCCAAATTCCACCAACGAAAGTGGCTGGGAATGTGGCGTGTTGATATACTGGTTGCATCATGCTTGCCACGTGAGTATCTCCGGGGAAATTGTGACCGCCAGTTTTTTTAGATTTTTCTATTCCGCCAGATTCTCCAGGGCGTTTTCGAATGTTAGAGGCCGCGGGCCTTCCACCTGCTCCTCTTGCCTTGCTTGCCCAACTGCTCCCAGACATGGGCGCAGATTAATCCCCTCTATGAGATTATCAAACTAGATTTAGTCTTGTTTTGAATAAGTTGCAAAAGTGTTTGCAACGAGAAAGAAAAGTTTCAGAATTTTACTTTTTAATAACAGTAATAAATAGCGCTTTGTTAAAGTTTTTAAGCTTTTTATTGTTCAAGCAGGGCAAACCCAAAGAAGGTCCTTTTCTTGATACTATTTTTCTTATTTAAACTATTTCAAAATTTGAGACCATGGGTATTCGAGGCAAAAGTATATAAAGCTGATTCATCTAAATTAGGAAATATAGGCTTTTGGCCTATCAGATCAAAGATAAATATTTTAAGGAAAAAACTGACCCATGTGGTAATGATTTGATGTATTGTATCAAATCACCAGCGAGTAAAATCTTCTCACCTCAGTGGTGGTCAGACTTGTATGGTAATGATTTGTTAATTTGCACCCTATCATCATTAAATAAAATCTTCTCACCTCAGCAGTGGTCAGACTCATGTGGTAATTACTGGTTAATTTGCACCCTATCATTGTCAAGTAAAATCTTCTCACCTCAGCGGTGGTCATACTCATGAGGTAATGATTGGTTAATTTGAACCCTATCATCATTGAGTAATATCTTCTCACCTTGGAGGTGATTAAACCCATATGGTAATGAACAACCCAAATTCGTCTGAGAAGTCAGAGTAATTCTATTATTGGTTATTACCTTTTTAAGCCATTTTTGGTTATAAACCATATTTTATCAATAGTTAGGATTCCACCGAGAATCTGCCAAGGTCTTTTCGCCGTGGGTACTCATATTGTTGATAACCACAATATTATTTGAATATTGGGCAAATGAATGGCCAATCATGGTAGTAGGTTCAGGGGCACTCGAACCTCCAACCTTCTTTTTCTTAAGTTGAGAAGGAGATTGTCTGACATTGCCCCCCTCAAGAATGTTGGGAGGGGTGTAGGGTTGTAGGAAATGGCCATGTACCCATTCTATGTTAATTCTTGTAGCCAAAGACTTTATAGAGTACTCATTTCCTCTCTTATACATGATGGTAAATGGCCCCTCCCAGATTGGTCCAAGTTTGCCACTATGGGGAGTTATGCGATTGTGGTAATATAAATCCCTATCTGACACTTGGTAAGAAGGTCGAGGAGCTTGGAGCTCATTGGCAGCTTGGCCTTCTTTAGTAACCATTTTTTGAGGTTGGTATAATGTATAGGTAAGGCGGAAAGCGGGTACTCATCTATGCAAGAGTATTCCTTCTTGCTGGATTCTTTATTGGCTAAAACTAAGGGGACTTCATAGTTAAGCAACGACAAGAACTCTTGCTTCATATTGATAATGCTGTCATATTCAATCATAAACTGAGTACCTATAAGCATATCATAAGCATTTTTATCTAAAGCCACTGTGGGGGCTGATAGAATAAGCTTCCCAATATGAATGGGAAGGGATGAGTAAGCACCCAGTGCGCGGGTGTTGTTAGGACCAGCGGTTCCAAAGTCTTGGTTGTACTCCAAGTCAGGTGCAAGTTTGATCTTTTTTATCAACTTGGAGGAGATTACGTTCACTGGGGAGCCTGTATCTAAGATAGCCATCACCCAAACTTTTTGGATAACCGCTTTGACCTTCGTAAGTATCACCAAAAGTGGGCAATAGTGCTAAGACCTCCTTGAGATGAAATTGGAGGTTAATTTGCATGCGGTCTCGGGGTAATTTTCCTGGATGGACTGCATGGTATGGACATGCTGGATAGGGCGAATAAGGTGAGACAACACCTCATCTGCATTGCTGGTAGTATTGATAATGACTGGCTCCCCTAGAACTTGGCAGAGATATGTCTCTTCAGGTATGGTGGCTTCATCCACTCCTCCAGCATTCAAGCGATCGGAGACTTCCACTTCAGCAGGTACTCCTACAACAAAATAGCTGACCTCATCTGTACCCCCCTCAGAATCATCCCCTGGGGTATTAGTAACTCGAGGTACTGGCATTAGTTGTTTAGATGAGTTAGGCACATGAGATTTGTTAGCAATAGGTGTGCCTTTCCCTATGCTGAAATTTCTTTTCCCTGCTCCTGTTCCTTGGCGTCAGCTTTCTTTTTCCAGCACACAGCCTCCTTGTGTCAGAACTTGTTGCAGTATTTGCACTGAGGGCATACAGGACGTTTTGCTTTGGGGTTTTGCTCTTCAGGCCCCATTATCTGAAGGGGCTCCTTTTTGTCTTCAATAGCTTAGGCCCGAGGCTTAGGCTTTGAATCCTCAATGGTTAAAACGTGAGGACGAGATACTGCTCCATGTGAAACTTCGGGCTTGTGGAAATCAGCGACATCTATTAACGCCTCCTTGATATCTTGAATGGTATGGAAATAGCGTTTAACTGAGGTGATGTGCATTGCTAGCGATGGGTAAGAAGCACACAAGTCAAAACGGTGGCTACAGCATCATCCAAAGTCAACTTCTTTGAAGTTAACAACGTCTGTGCTTCCATATAAAATTGTTTCACAAAGCGACCAATGACTCTCCTTTTCGGATACTCATACACATAAAAGCTTGCTCTTTTATACTTAAAGCCTGTTTTGAACTGAACGTATTTATGAGGGCCTCTTTAACTTCGGACCAGGTGCTAAGAGCATCCATATGTGGGACCAACACCTCCTGTGCCATGCGGCCCAAACAGGAAAGGATATGTTTGGCCTTCTGATGATCAGGTGCCCCTTCCATAGCTGCTTCATAAACGTATAAAAACGAAGCAATGCTACCCTCGCCGGGGATAAACTTTTCTTTAAACGTTGGTTTGAATGAATTATAGTCATTCCCAGTAAGGGTATGAATAGCTGGAGCTTCTGCTTCTGAGGTTTCAGAGCGGTAGCTTAACTGATCAAAGGTCTGCGAAAGGCGAATGAACTGGTCATGCATGGCTTCAAGCTGGGTTTCCATTTTAGAGAGAGGGCTTCTAGGGGCCCAGATTCACATAGTCTCAGTCGAGCTTTGATCCCTGATTTATGAGTTTCAAGATCTTCCACTCAGCTCTCCATTGCAGTGACTTGAAAACAGAGTTGTGACACCATTGAGCTTAGGTCTAATTGAGCAGTTTCCATGGCTTTCACGTGGTTCTTCGGCTCTTCTTTTAGTTGTTTACACCCTTCATAGTCATAAGAGTGGGATCTGGGGCCTTGTACTCCCTCCTTAATCTGTTCATACTTCCACTTGACCTGCGTTAATTAAATAAATACTTCCTTCAACAGCACAGGGCTTTCCAGCAGAAGCTTTTATCACTTTTGCTTTGGTTTCGCATTCAGTCAGGTGACATGCCAAATATTTGGTAATTTCAAACGAAGCTTTGAGAGCTAGCTCCTTTTCTAGCGGAACAACCTTGGCCACGAGGGTGGTGGTGGCGCTAGATGGTTCAAGCAACAGATGACGTTCAAGCTCATCACCACACAAAAAGGCCTGAATTAACTGTCACTCCACCAAAGCAAAAGCTGTTCATATTTCTCTTGAAGGATGGAGTTGGGGTTGAAAATTCATAGTGCGTTTGCTCATTGTGCTTTAAGTTCATTAGCAAACTCCTCAAACAACTAGTGGGTGCTAGAGGAGGAAGCGTTCAGTTCATCTTAGAATATCTTCATGGCCTCCTCAACATACTTTACAATCCCAGTGTCCATAGTAGTAAGTTGATCATGCAACTGTATGATGAAGTTACAATTAGCTTCCACACCAGATCTAACTGCTCCTAGATGTTTGGAGGTCAGTTGATACAACTTATCATAAGCTAAAACCAGAGCTTCATGAGTATCTAGGTGTCAATGTAAAACTTTGTGATGTCTGGCTAAGAGATTCATCATGTGTACCAAGGTAGGGTGAGTAAACTGGCGTACGTAGGTGGTCAAATTTGTAAGCTGACCATAGGTCTCTGGGAGGACACTAGTCTCATAGAGAAACAAGTGGCGTTCCTCAACCAGCAACGCTTGTTCGCGGGACAAAATGTCGCCAGGGTTAAGGATGCCATGAGTAAGGTCTCTCACAGCTTCAGTGGCTGGCCAAGTGATGCGACGAGACTCAGGTATTAATATGCGCTCAAATTGTTCTTCTTCAAACATTAAAGCAGTAGGGCTGTCTCTAGTACTAAAAAAAGCAGTAGGGCTGTCCATTCAATCATCGTCTTCAGTCCCTTCCCCATTTTGCACCCAATGGGTGACATTCTCCATTTCTTTAATACTTATTGAAGTATTTAGGAGATCTCCTTGTAGTGAGTACCAGTTTGTGGGATCCACCGATGGATGGCACAAATATTTTGTTTGAAGTGAGAATATTACTTTTTTAATAACAGTAATAAATAGCGCTTTGGTAAAGTTTTTTAAGTTTTTATTATTATTTAAGCAGGGCAAACCCAAAGAAGACCTTTTCTCAATACTAGTATTTCTTATTTAAACTAGTTCAAATTTCGAGACCATGGGTATTCAAGGCAAAAGTATATAAAGCTGAGTCATCTAAATTAGGAAATATAGGCTTTCAGCCTATCAGATTGAAGATAAATATTTTAAGGAAAACCAACCCATGTGGTAGTGATTTGATGTATTGTATCCAATCACCAGTGAGTAAAATCTTCTCACCTTAGCGGTGGTCAGACTCATGTGGTAATGGTTGGTTAATTTGCACCTTATCATCATCGAGTAATATCTTCTCACCTCAGAGGTGATCAAACCCATGTGGTAATGAACACCCCAAATTTGGCTGAGAAGTTGGAGTAATCCTATTATTAGTTATCACCTTTTTAAGCCGTTATTTGTTATAAACCATATTTTGCAATAGTTAAGATTCTACCGAGATCAGCCAAGGTCTTTTCGCCGTGGGTACTCATATCATTAATAACCATAACATTAAATGAAGATTGGACAAGTGATGGGCCAATCATGGTAGCAAATTTGGGGGCACTCATATCTCCAACATACTTTTCTTAAGTTAAGAAGGAGATTTTCTGACAGCCCAAAATTCAAAATCCACCCCAAACACACTAAAATCTTTACCTAATTTTTCCCACTTGGCCAAATGGATGTCAGAGTGACTGGGTGTTGATGGGTGGTGAGATTTTTTCCATATTCCCAGCCTGCTAGATTACCTGGAATCGCTAGGGGAAAATTCCTTAAGGCGAAGTGAATCAGAAATCAGTTGGCCTAAGTTTTGGAGGAACTACATTCAGGGGATTTTGAGATATTCACCTGGTTGTATCAATTGGGGATTAATCCAAATGAATACATAAGATCTCATTGGGCGGAGCAGTTAAGGAAATAGGGCATCTGATAGTGATTAACTATCAGGTGAACTGATTAAGATCAGTAGGGTTTCATTGTCAACTGATTGGGAATGAATAGTGAGTTGTGAGGCGAGTGATGCCACCTGCAACTAGTAATTGATCGGTTGATGAAGTGATATGCCATAATGGGTAATAAGTCCCATTAACTAAGCAGGTCGCTAGCCAATTATGGTTGGTTTGCTTGGATCAAGAGTAAAACATTAGGGACACATTTTTAACTCTTTCCATTTGAGATCTTGAGGATGTCCAATGACAGAATCCTATCCAGGATGGGGAAGACCATTGCTGCTAAGACGAGGAAGGGTGATTCAATGGCAACGGCTGCCATTCCATTGAAGAGGTTTAACTGAGGGTTTGACAGCTGAGTCCCCTACTATATAATTCCCTAGGATTTACTATAATAAAAAATAATATTATCACTGACATTAGTATTATTATTATCTACAGTAATACTGTCAATTCAGTGTATAGTTAGACTATCAGCTTCTATTGTGTCGTTCTATCTCAAGGATATTATTGCAGAAGGCAATAATTGGAAGAATCTCAAAGAGAAGAGTAAAGTCTGAGTGGGGATCTAGAGATGAAGGAACTACAATCAGGGATAGCTGCCAACTGTGTGTTGGGCTGAGAGAGACTGTCACCAGGGTATCTTAACAAAGATCAGGTTGATAAAAGTATAGGGAATGAATCCCTACAAGTACAAATTACAGATATTAATCAGAAGTAATGGCTGAAGCGTTGGGCCTAATAATAGTTCAATCTCAACTACAGATAATAGTCTCCATACTATTATCAATTAATACATTCTATACAACACAACGAAGTGCACGAGGAAATTAAACCTGTGCTGTAAAAAGGTTACTGAGTTGATGGCCAATAACCAATCACAAGAGTAAATTTTTTACAAGTTAGTGCTAACTTCAGGGGTAGTTGAGTGAAGAATCTATTATAATGTCATATAAAGAAGATGTTTCCAATTTTGGAAATAAGTTACTGAAGGAAGTAACGAAGATAGAACGTATAGAGGATCATGTTCAGTGGCGTTCACCCAGCTCAGAAGTGGAGCTCTGAGTGAGGCAAATGAAAATACTCAAGTTCAGCGAAAAGGACTTGCAGCCTAGATATGGAACTATCTAGAGCTGCAAGGCAACCAGTTCCACTGGACATCTAATTGAGATGAAGAGAGTCACCAGGGCCAACTTGGGTGGAATTGGGCCCTCTGGAAATAGTTCCAAGAATCAGCAGGACCAACTCAGGTTGAAATTGGGTCTGCTGAAAATAGTCCTGAGGAATAGCAGGATCAACTCAGGTTGAAATTTTGTCCACTTTAAATAGTCCTGAGGAGCGAATGTTTAGATGAGGCATTGGACGAAATAAGAAGCAATCAATCCGGAGAATTGGATTGTCATATCAATGAAGAGATGAAGTCATAATAGGTAATTATTGATCCAAGATAGTGGAGGAAATCGTTTGACTTAATAACACTCAATCACTGGTCAGAAGTTGCTGAAGACGAGTTCATCAATTCAGGAGAAATTGGATGAAGCTAACGAGGCCATAACGACCTGTGTAATTAAGGTTATCCAAGAAGGCTGAAAATCATTTTCAGGAGAAAAAATAATCTAGATGATTGGACGAAACCGTTGGCTGATGAGATATGAAGATCCAAAATCATCAGTTTCTGAGTATGAGATGAAATTAGGGCCTGTTGGACGAATACCAGTCGGGATTAAAGGCCTAATTTAAGAGAATTGCCCAAAATTGGCAAGTATGGCCTATATATGAGGAAACAGCTCTGCTGTTGTATAGTGAAGGTTAATACTAATTGGAAGTATTGAACCTAAGAAAAAATAGTTGCAATGTTCCCAGCGGACCTCTGAACCATTAAATGGTTATGTTTTTTAATTTTGGTCAAGTCCCAGAAGGGGACCACTGAACCAAATGGTTGGTTAAATCTTAAGAGGATAAGACTTTGAACCATGATAACTGGTAGGTTTAAGTACCTAGGACCCGGTTTGGATGAAGGGGAAAAGAAGGACCTCTGAGCCTTTTTGTAGGTTGCAGTCCCTTTGAAAAATAAAAAAAAATACAGAAAATATATAAAATATCAAATTTTTTTGGTCTAAGAGTTTCAGACATTGGAAGCAACAAGAAATCCCAATGGCCAAACGGAGGAAATTCCACCCTTGATGAGATGAAATTATCACCCTATTGGCTGATTTAGAACAACTCGCTGAATTGTCAGAAGACCAGCAAGAGGAGGTGCTCAAATTGTTGAAAAGTATTGGAGAGTATTCGCCTAAAAACAACCATGATTTGGGATGCACAAGAAATATGATTCACAAGGTCAATACTGGGGAAAATCTGCCGATCTGGATGAAATGAGATTGCTGGAATGAGTGCTGAGAGTATTAATCTATCTGAAGATTTATTTGGGACTTCGCCCGAATATCCAAGCCTTTATTTAATTTATTAAAGGATCCAAAAAAAGGATTTGCGTGGAATGAAGAGGCCCAGGACTCCTTCGATGATTTGTACCGGTATTTGATAGATCTGCCAATTCTAAAATATCTGAATTTCGATCAGGAATTCATCATTCAAACCAATGCTTTGTAGATGGCGATTGGCTCCATACTGAGCCAAGTATATGAACTTGGGGATGAGCATCTGGTGGCATATGTCAGCCAGACACTCTCAGCCGCTGAGAGGAATTACACCATGACTGAGCATGAATGCCTTGTGGTCATATATGCATGTAAGCAGTTTCAGGTGTATGTCCACGGGATGCACTTTAAGGTGGTGACAGACCACTCTTCACTGCGTTGGCTGCACAATCTAAGGGAACTGGAAGGATGAGTGGCCTGTTGGGCACTTAAGCTTCAGGCTTATGATTATGAGATAGTCCACCAAGTGGGGGCTTCTCATCAGAATGCGGATGGCTTATCACAGTTGCCAATGGTCCAGTTGGTATACCCGCAGGCAGATGAGCTATTTCAGAGAATTGTTGAAGAAGGATTGGGGACGAGCCTCAAAAGATCCAAGGTGCGCTTCAAAAAGCGATGGAAAACACCAAGACTATGGATGGACAAGTATTCAAGATGATCAATGGGTAGCAGCTATTATTCCCAAAACTATCGGAAAGAGCAGCAATAGTACAAGCAGCTCACAAGGTTGTTGAGCATGGAGGCCTGATGAAACAATTGACCATATTAGCCAATATTATTACTGGTAATCTATTAACTATGATTTTGCAGATCATCTGGCTTGTTGCATGGAGTGCCAGTTGCACAAACCACACAAGAATACAATTGGATACTGACTGGTACACCCTGGATTTGCCTGGCACACGGTGTCCATTGACATGATGGGACCTCTGGTGATGAGAACAGAGGGAGTCAAGTACATCATAATTGCCATCAACCATATGATGAGATGGGTGAAACAAAGGCCCTAACCAGAGTAGACGCTACCAGTACTGTGAGATTCATCCTGGATCAAGTAGAATACTGGCATGGATGTCCGCAAGACCTGTTGAGTGACAATGGGACCAACTTCACGTCTCATGTGATCCTGAGATTAAACAAAATAATGGGGATCTGAGGATCTGTGTCAGTACCATACCAGCTGGAGACAAAAGGACTGGTAGAATGGGTCAATGGGATGCTAGCCATGACGCTGATGAAGCTAGTCACAGGGAGAACTTTTGCATGGGGAATGTACCCAAGTTCAGTGACATTCGCCTACAACATTAGTTATCATATGGCAACGGGAAAGACACCATTCAGTTATTATATGGAAGAAATGCTGCTTTGCCGCTGATTTTATATTTGATGGTGAAACCTTCGTCGGGGAGTACTGAGCAATACTTTAACTGACTGATGAGTATCCTGATCGATATGCAATCTCAAGCATCTGATACAACTTGAAGAAAAGGATTTGAGCGAAATTGATGGATGACAAAACTGACCGGCATTAGAAGAATATCAAATAGGTGAAAGAGTTGCCTATTGCAATACACATGGTTTTGGATGAAGAAAAAATTAGATATGTTGTGGTCAGGTCCATTTGAAGTAATTTCCAAGACAGCAACTGATGCTTACTCAATCAAAAATCTCTTAGATGGAAGAGTTGTAAATTGAGTCCATGCTTAGTATTTAAAGTGTTGGATCGAGGAAAAAAATAAAAAGAATTCCCAAAGGACCGATGAATCATTAAGTTGGTCATGTCCTGATGATTAGGTCAAGTCCAAAAAGGGACCTCTGAACCAAACTAGTTGGCTAAGTCCGAAAAAAGGACCTTTTAACCATGAGAAAACTGGTAGGTTTAAGTACCCAGGACCTAGTTTGGGGGAAAAGATGGACCTCTGAACTGAAACAAGGTCAAGTACCATAGTAAAAAAGAAAAATAATATAAAAAAGTTGATAGAAAAATATTGAAAAAAATTATTAACTGAATAGATAAAAAGCCAATATATTTTTATAATTTTTTTTTATTGCTTGTCCTCATCATGGGGATGATTCCGCCTATGTCACCTCTTGGGGGAGGGAGGATGGATTGTGGTAGGAATGAACAGCCTGTCAAAATTGATATGTGATTGGATGCTAGTGAGGGCGAGACCTAAACAAAACCATGTTCTTTGAGCGGATGCTGAGCCCTGAGAGAAAGTGACTAGGGAAAGGGAAATTGAGATGTTGGAGGAAGCCAATCACAAAACCCCAGAGCGGGGAGGAAATTAACAGTATAAAAAGAGGCAATTGGCAAATAACCCTGAGTAATCCTGATATGGCACTGGAGCTGGAAGATTAGTTCTTAGCGCCTAACGACGAGCTTCATCAAGGACACCAGACATGTGGGCTGGCAACAAAGAAGGAATACTAGATGGGGGTTGCTTAATCATGCCCCCTATCAAGGCCATCAGCAGAAGTTAGCGATGGGAAGCTCCAGAGAAGAGATAGTTGTGCAGAGAGCGAATCATATCCTGCAGGCAGTGACTACAGGCTTCGCAGAAGCTAAAGATGAGCTATCAGTGGAAACCAGGTGAGGCTGGAAGCTTCATTGACCAACTTTAAAGAACTTGGCTGGAAAAGCGAAGAGAATAAGCAGCAGTATCCCAATCCAGAAGGTTATCCAGATTAGAGGGATTCAGCGCTAATGTCAAAGCCTCAGTGACTTGGGCCAAGAGTTCAGTGTGGGGAGCTTGAAGTGTATGCTATTACCGATTGAGAGCTCAGAAACCAGAACAGCAGGTTTGTAAAATTGACTTAGTCAGAAAAGGAACTCTGGGAGCAAGTCTGACCTGGCCAGAAACGAACAATCCAGAGCAACTGGCATAATCTCTAGAGCATTGTTGATGATGTTTGGAGCATCAGAGAAAGGAGCTGAATCCAGGAGGGTTTTGAAGTCCAACTTTAAAATTGAATGCAAGGGAAGAGTCAGCTGAGAGTTGTTTGAAATGATGGCCAGCTTGTTTTTGGAGGTATTAGTTACCATTTCTGGTAATTCGATGGAAGGACTAGCCACTTGTACCAGACTAGGCACATGAGTCCTGGAAGGACCATAAAAGAGGTCACATTGAGCATTCTGACCCTTCTGCTGGAAGAGACGGAGGTCTGGATCAGGCAGACTATTGAGGAGCTGCTGGTAGTGAGTTCAGAATTTGATATATGAGCTGGACAAGAGGGGGATGTCAGACTTATATAGAAGTTGACATTATGCACTCTATAATCCATTAAGCTCCAATTTTGGGGAAATTAATCCCAAAATTAATGAGATAAGCTCTCCAGAGAAGAATTAAAATTGATATGAGCCAAGAGGTTATGAGAAAAAATAACAAGGGCGAACATAAATGATTATTCTAAATCAAGCCATGAAACAAACATTGACAGCAAGAGTCTCCTGTATAGGACAAGGAGAAAGTCAGGAAATCAAGGACGCCTGACCAAGAATCCTGAATATGACAGTGGGTCATATACCCTGATGGGGGGAAAACTGGATCCTAGGACTAATATCATAACAAGTAAATTGATCAGCATGGCACGAAAAAGGTCATGGGGACTGCGCTCTGAGAAAGCGGTAGCGAGGAGGAAGAGGAAGAATGCCATATGCCAAAGGTCATCCCAATTGGCGTTGAGTATTGACAAGTGTACTCCACTTGAACCAATGAAGTATTCGACCAGGTGTCTGAAGCAGTGTTCCCAAGCCCTGGTCCTTTTCTCTCTGGAAGTCTAAGCAAGAGGGGGGATGTGTTGGGATTTTTGCTCATATTCCCAGCCTGCTAGATTACCTGGAATCGCTAGGGGAAATTTCCTAAGGCGAAGTGAATCAGAAATCAGTTGGCCTAAGTTTTGGAGGAACTAAATTTGGGGAATTTTGGGATATTCACCTGGTCATATCCATCAGGGATTGATCCTGATGAATACCTAAGATCTCATCAGGCGGAGTGGCTGACGAAATAGGGGCATCTGATAGTGATTTACTATCAGGTATACCGATTGGGATTGGTCAGATTTCATCACCAACTGATTGGGAATGAATAGATATTTGTGAGGCAAGTGATGCCACCTGCGACTAGCAAATCAATCAGTTGGTGAAGTGACCTGCCATAATGGGTAATAAGTCCCATTACCTAAGCAGGTCGCTAGCCAATTATGGTTGGCTTGCTTGGATCAAGAGGAAAATGTTAGGGACACGTTTTCTGACTCTTTCCATTTGAGGTCTCAAGGATGTCCAATGATGGAATCCTAGCCAGGATGGGGAAGATCATTGCTGCTGAGACGAGTAAGGGTGATTCAATGGCAACAGCTGCCATTTATCGAAGAGGTATCAACTGAGGGTTATACAGCTTTATTTTCTACTATATAATTCACTAGGATTTACTATAATAAAAAACAATATTATCACTGACATTAGTATTACTAAAATCTACAGTAATATTGTCAATTCAGTGTATAGTTAGACTATTAGCTTCTATCGTGTTGTTCTATCTCAAGGATATTATTGCAGAAGGCAATAATTGGAAGACTCTCAAAGAGAAGAGTAAAGATCTGTGTTGGGATATAGAGATGAAGGAACTACAATCAGGGATAGCTGCCAACTGTGTGTTAGGCTGAGAGAGACTGTCACCAGGGTATCTTAACAAAGATCAGGTGGATAAAAGTATAGGGAATGAATCCCTACAAGTACAACTTACAGAGTATTTAATTGGAAGTACTGTCTGAAGCATTGGGCCTAATAATAATTTAATCTCAACTACAGATAATAGTCTCCATACTATTATCAATTAATAAATTCTATACAACACGACAAAGTGCACAATGAAATTGAACCTGTGCAGTAAAAAGGTTACTGGGTTGATGGCTGATAATCTACCACTAGAGTAAATTTTTTTAGGTGGGCATCCCTAACCCATTCCCAACTTCATGGGACTGCCCTTATGTGGGGTGGCCTTGGGAGGTTCCTGCTGCCTGTTAGGCGAGATGACATCACTCTGGTCATTGAAACTGAAGAAAATTGGCAATTTGGGTGTCCATGGATGAACCAAAAGTGACTTGACCCACAGCTGACAAATTGAAAGTCAGTTCCCAATAAACTCATTTTCCCCTATTGCTTGAAGTTTGTCAGTTTAGGTGAATCTCAAGGGCCCAATCCTGAGCTTATCTGAGCTATCCCCCAAATCAATCATCTATTTAAGGATTTGTAACACACTGAGAAAAAACTGACAGTTGTTTTCTCAATTTTTATCTAACTGAGATAAGCTGACCAGGGGATGGACATTACCAAAACTTAAAACCTACTAATAAATCCTCTCTAAATAAAATGAATGAACCGCCCAAAATGAGCGTATGACACACATAACGGAACATGACCAACGTAGTGGGACAGCGGGAACAGCTTATCCCATCATGGCGGAAGGGGAGGGAGGATCAGGGGGCTCATCTTTGGCCTCTAACTTACCCCAAAGCAGGTCATGGGCTACGGTGGAGAGCAGGGTCATCAGGGCGTCAGCGGGATGTGTAGATATATTTCTGATGATTGGTGTGTTAGGAATACGGCTGTTGTACATAAGAGTACTGACGTAACTGGCCAAAGCTGCTTCAGCTTTTATGCATGCGTCAGGGAGCTTTACTAACGTGGCAATATTGTTGTGGGTAATCTTTGATTTGGGATTCCATGCTACCAATGACATGTTCTGGATGGCATCATAAGCGTCTTTTTGAGTTTTGATCAACATATTTTTTGAAGCTTATCAGCTTTGGAGGATATTAGGAGGAGGGATTCCTCCTGCGAGCATTGCCACTGATCTGTTGGCAGCTTTGTGGAGAGGACGACAATCTAGCTTAGTCATTGCTTCAACTGCCAGCTGGAGGTTGCCACAAAAAATTTTGGCGTTTTTGGGGGGCTTATAAATGAGGGGGTAGTTCACTGGTGTAGTTGTTAAACACAATTAACTCAATTAGGATATTGCAGTCTACACATATATTCCTGGAAACATCATTTTCAGCCTATAGATCCCAAGGATTTTGGTTGAATTGAATTGGGGAATCAGCATATTCCTGAGGTTTGGTTGGTTTGTTGGAGGATGCATGGGATCGAACTGATGTCCAATCCTGTGCTTGATTGGATGGAGCGTTTGTGGCACTGGGGCGAGGAGGAGGATAATTGGTGGTTGTTGGCGCAGCTGCAGCAACAGGCTTTGGGGGATGGGGAGGTAAGATTGTACCCCATATTAAGATGGTGCTGGGGTAGGCGGCAGATTGGAAGCTGGCGGATGAAAAATCAGAGCTGTCAGAAGCTGTTAGATATGGGCACTTGCATTTCAATCTGTCTAACTCAAAACAGGATGGACAAATCTTCCGTCCGCCCTTGATATGGGCCCATAATGGATGGTCAGGGGCTGAGGGGATGATGGTGTGAGGTGAAATTGACAATGCAATTTATTTGGTTCAGGGCTGATTGTGGCATACACTGGAGGCCCAGCGAGGCGAGTAGCCCCATTTTGGACCACATATCGAAAAATGGGGTTGGTGCCATAGGCTGCCAAACCTTTCATCAGCTCCTGGTGGAGCACCTCAGGGGAAAGGTGGATGATAAAACTGCGAACTGAACCACTAAAGTGATATCTACTGGGAGCTGGGTCTGAGTTGTGGGGAGAGGGGTGCCCTGGTATACCAGGGGCACAGTTGCCAAAGTGGTGGCATCAGCTTCTCAGGTGAAGCTGAGATCAAAATACCCCTTTAGGAGTGGAATTCAATAAAACTGGCAGGATGCATCACCACCTGAGCCATTTTGATAATGGCTTGGTCATGGTAAGGGAAAAGTTTTTATAGTCAACTCAAAGGCCAAAACACATGTTGTTCTGGGGGAGCACCAGGGGGCAACAGGGCACCACTTGGGTATGAGCAAAGTGTGCGTCTAGATCCTTGGAAGGAACGAATTATCCCAGGGGTTCAGTATGACTGGGCAAGCCAGTCTGAACACATTTTCCTGTCGGATGGAAAATGGTGGGTGGATTTGCTGCTTCCCCACAATGGTGCAGCCAGTGGGGAATATATGGACATCGGAGAAAAACTATAACAGGCAATTGAGATTTACTTTCTCCATATAATTTTCTTGGAAAAGTATGCCAAGCAGAAAGAGAGTTTGATTTTCCAAAATGAATTCAATAAAATTACATTTTCAAAATCCAATTTCTCCTTATGGCGGAATTGAACCCCATTTTAATCTCAATTTACCCATCACCAAAATCCCATGGGCCCTGGGGGCCATGTTTGCCTGGTTTGTCTCAAGGTTTATATTCACAATTATGACCCATGGGCGCTCGTTGGCAAAATTTATTCCTTTCAAATAACAGTTGTTCAAACAGCAGTGCCTCTGGCATTTGGGCTTGTCATTTGGGCGCTTTGGAATTCAGACTGTCAGGCTGGTATAAACTCATGAGCTGCCTTCATGACTTATCAACTGTCCATTGATTTCAGTCATTTCCCTCTTCCTCGTTAAGTGAGTGCAGCAATGGTCATCTTCTATCAGATGAATAGGGTTGTGAAGAAGTTTTACTATGGTCGCATTGCCTCAGTGTCTCTAACTTTTACTCAGACACCCCTCCAAAAATGGGATTTTCATCCTTGAAGCCGCTGAGGTGGCCTTAGTTTCATATCCCAGCTCTGAATAAGTATCTGTATTGATTCCAAAAGTTGCCGTGGTCCCCACACCTATGTTAGTATATTCTGGCACTCTGACTTATAAATTATCTGCCCCTGATGCAAACCTTGTGATTACCTTAAAACTACTTGCAATCACTTCCTTGTCAACATAATTGACCATATCTGCCAATAAACAGAATTCTGACTACATTACATTACCAATGAAAATTATTACCAGAGCACCTAGGTGACTTTGAGGCCTTAGTGTACATTGGAGCAGCGGGTACTTTATGAGCTTGGATTTAGCACACCAGCTTGATCTTGGCCTAGACTTGGGTCCTATGGTGATGGTCGCTTTGTCAGCCTCCCAGACATCATACATAGTATGTCTCTCAATCCCTTTCTTGGTTCACCTGTTTAGTCTCTGCAATTGTTTTTCAGCAATGCCTAGCCTCATGTTCCTAATAATTTTGGGTGTGGGCTGGTGGCGTCAGCATCATATAAGGATTCACCTTGAGTCTAAAATGATGTCATTTTCCAATGGCCAGACGGATGGCGAGTTTCCTTTACTGGATACGCTTACTAAGGCTCAAGGTTGCAGTCTAATTATTTCCCTTGTTACCACTGCAGGCCTCCCATCACATTTTTAAAAGCGCTGATGTGTTTATCAAGGTTTTTCAACTCTGAGAAGGCAGACTGTCTTCCCCACATACAGATTTTGACTTGGTGTTCAAGACTATGGTGCAGGTGGTGAACATTAACTGCTCAGTGTACCCACATACAGTGGAGGAGGAGATTGCCCTTAATACATGGTTAGATGACATATTAAGAAGGGTTGGCTCATAAAAGAAACTTCTCCAGTCGCCTCCACCATTGACTTTGCTAAGAAGGTTGATAGTTCCCTTTGTCCCTGTGTGAATTACGGTCATCTTAAAAAATCACAGTTCACGATCCTTACCTTCTGCCTTTGGAACATACAATTGAGAAAGTGATTGCCAAATTGCATGTGTTCCTAAAAGTTGATCTTGTTAATGCCTTCTATCAGATCTGGGTGAAGGAAGGTCAGAAATGGCTAGCTGCAATCCGTATGAAAAGTGGCATCATAAATTTCGAGTAATACATTTTGGGCTAAAGAATGTGCAACCACATTCCAGAGAATGAATGATAGTGTGCTGGGTGATCTCCAATTCACCTGAGCGGTCGCATACATCAATGATATCTTGGTATACTCCCCTACTACAGAACAACATTCAAAGGACTTGGAGGCGGTAGTGGCTGCCTTAAATAAGGCGGTCATGTTCATTAGGACCTTAAAATGTGAGTTTTTAGAGAGGAGGTTACCTTAACAGGCAACCTCATCTTAAAAGATGGGTACACCATTCCCTCCAAAAAGTTGGAGGACATCCACAAATAGCCAACTCCAACTACCCAAAAGCAATTGAGAAGCTTTTTGGATACTATCATTCTAAAAAGAATTTTCTCCTGTCCTATCCCAGTTTGCTGCCTCACTTCATCTGCTCACGGGTAAGAATGTCCACTTTTGTTGGACGCCTAAGTGCCAGCAGGCATTTATCCAATTAAGAGTGTTCTTGTCACCCCCATCTTAAAACATGTGGACCCCTCCAAACCCTACGTTGTATCATGTGATGCCTCATATATTTCAGTGGGGGCTGTCTTTATTAGGGAGCATGATGGGTTGGAAAAATCCAGTCACCTATTTTGACATAGAATCCATAGGTATGTAATGTCTTACTCGCATTTTTGCGAAAATTGACTGTTATGTTTCAAATGTACTTTCAGCATACCAATATCTCATGAACCGCTCAACCAATCCCAGCAAACCAGGTGTCAGGTGATCAAGTCTCTCAGCCCCCTTCCACTAATAGTACTGAGAATTTTGACAACTGACTTCAGTCGCCTCTAGGCTCTGTCTGCGTGAGGGTTTTTTTGCGCCAAAAAATTTTCTAAATTGTTCCACTAAAACTTAATTATCTCGGGAACTACAAGTCTGATCATAAAAATATAAAGTGCGTTGTGATCCTTAGAGCTTAATCTCTCCAATAGCACCAATTCCGATTACCAGAAGCACTCACAGAAAATAATAATAACATTTGAACTCAAAAATTTGAAATCTCTTGACCTAAAAATTGCGATAAAACTTGAAAAAAAAATTTATAGGAAAACTGGCAAAATCCTATGCAGAGCGTCAACAGGCCTATTGTTTGGGACTAAAATCAAAAAAATCAGCTGAGAACTTAAACAATGGCAACCATTTAAAGATTGATGAAACCCTTTCAGCGCCCAAGTGGCCCGCATCTCTGATACCTGTGTCATCTGGCATGCCCCAAAAGCGACTCAGATCAATAGTATAGCTAGCTAGCGATAAAACAGATGATGAGAACATTAATAACTTGTGCTTCGACAACATTGGACCCTCAGTGCTCTGTGCAGAACAGCCCAGTCCAAGTCGCTGCTTTAAAGGAGTCAGCAATCAATTCTCTAAGCACTTTATTAACTATCCGTTCAGCTCAGTGTGTGGGATCTGCGATTGCTTGTAGTTCAAGAGTGATCTGATACCATGCGTACCATCATACATAAGTCTCTTGGCCACAGTGTTTGGAGCGGACGAGTACTCAAGTGTTTAACCAACCCTTCATTCCTTCCCAAATCACAAATATGTCCATGATTCCATGTCTATTGGTAGTCCCACAATTACCAGGTTTAATTTTATCCTGTAAGTTTTCTCCCACTGAACAGTCCTGAGTTATCTACAATAAGGAGTTGGCAGCTGTAGCATGGGCCTTGACCCATTGGAGGTATCTCTTAAAGGGCGTTCAGCATGAGTTAACAGTGTGCACGGATCACCAAGCTCTTCTCTATTTTTGCAAGCCACAGAAGCTGGCACATCGGCAGGCTTGAACTTATCATGGTTTGTGTAAGTTCAACTTCAAGTATGAGTTTGTAAAAGGAAAGTTAAATATCCTTCCTGCCTTCCTTAGTCATAACCCTACACATTTCCCTGCTGACTCAGATGAGGCGGATCTGGTCACAGTTATTCCCCTCACATAAATCTAATCCATTATACCTTTTGTGGTTTTAGCAGTGACATAGCTCCTGAAGCACCTCTCATTTCTCGAGTTCTACCATCCCAAATGCCCTGTGCAGAAGGTGTAGCCTTCTGGAACAGTTGTCCCTCCTGACTTCAAAACACTACCTATATTCCTTAGATGAGGGCCTCATTTAATTTCAGTCACAGATTTATGTTCCCCCTTACTTCAAGCTGAAGTGTTTCAGGCTCATCATGATCCCTCCCTCAGTTGGATATCCTGGAAATAAGAGGTGTATTGACCTAATCAAGCATACCTAAAATTGGGTAGGTTTGTCAAAGGATGTTCCAGCCTGGATTGAAGACTGTGTAACTTGAACGCGGGCAAGTTGGACCAGTCAGGAAGAAATGGTCTCCTTCACCCCTTTAAAAGGCAGAGGGTCAATGGACATAGGTGTCCATGGATTTTATCATTGAACTTCCCAGTTTCAATGGGTTCACAGAAGTAATAGTGTTTGTCAATTGCTTTATGAAATTCTCCCTATATATTCCATGCTCTTCCACTATTACTTCTGGGGAGAGTGCCCGACTTTAAATGCACCATGTGTTTTTCTATGTTCAGTCTCCCACAGGAGATTGTTAGCAACCATGGTCCAGTTTATGGCGTGGTTTTGGAATGAGATTCTGTCAATCCATAAAATTACTCCCTGTCATTTCACTTCATATCTTCCCCAGTATGAAGGACAAACTGAAAGGGTTAATCAGATCCTGGAACAGTATCTGCAGTGCTAAATTCTGACATGTAGGATACCTGAGCTGATGACCTCCCCCTCGCTCAGTTTGCATATAATAATGGAATGCATGCTTCCATGGGGTTTTCCCATATAAAGCAACATGTGGTACAACCCCTCATTTTCAGTCAATCTATGCCTTCTCCCAGAGGTACCTGCCACTATTGGCCATAGCCAACATATCTGAGAAACAAAGTCATTAGTCTGAGAGCATCTAACTAAGGCTATAAGTGACTACAAGCTGTTCGCAGATCAGAAGTGGCTTCCAGATCATAAAATCAAGGTGGGTTCATATGGCATTCTTGACACACGCTATTTGCAGATGCAGGTCCCCTCACGTAAGTTTGCAAGAAAATGCTCAGGTCCCCAGTTGGTGGAGGAAGATTTGGATAATGGCACTTTCCATCTGAAATTAACACCCCACTGTAAGCAACACCAAGTCTTCCATGTGTCTCAGTTGTCCCTGTTCAAGGGGCAACCCCCTTGGAATCAGAGTCAGTCTTTGATTATGGGTGCAGAGAGAGGCTGAAATGGAGGGCATTCTATCTTCCCATAAATCTCAGCAATCTGTCTAATATCTCATCTCGTGGAAAGGCTATCCAGCCTATGAGAACAGTTGGGTCTATGCCTAGAATTGCACAAACTGATTGGAGCTTGTTGAGGCTTTACACCACTCACATAGAAGCTCCCCATCATCACCTAAAGATCGCTACTTTGATGGCAATTAAATTAAACAATGCTAACAAAAATGTAGCTCTCACTCAGTTCCCCGGTGGTGCCCCCTTTATTGCAAAAGGTAAGGGTAATGTAAGTCCAGGAGAGCGTCCTCTCTTCCTGGACTGGACAGTGTTTCCGTTCCATAAAAAAGGGTCTGAAAAAGGCAGAGGTATCTCTAATCTCACAGGGTAATCTAGCTCATGTGGTGGATGAGCGTTGGGTAACAGCTTTCCCGTGAAAATCCCACCACCTGTCCCAGCAAATTCCTCCATTGAATTAGTATGGCAAATTGTGAAAATTTGCGCCAAAATGCGTGGAAGCCGCCCCATTTGCCAAAAGGACCTTATAAAGTCAATAGCATTAAGCCCTCAAAACCAAGGTTTGAGAACCTTAAGCTTAAAGTAACAAAGCCTGACTGGTTCGCACATTTAGTAAAAAAGGGAATCAAGTGTTAAATCCTCGGTCAAAACTCACCAATGCCATCAGACCATTGGGAAATGTTATCATCAGTTTAATACCTGCTCCAAAGACATTGGGGACAAAGCCTGATAGGTGTGTATCTCATAATAAGAATATGTCCAGTGACAAATCCTCTGTTAAATTTGCTAATGGCATCAGGCCATTGGGAAATGTTGTTACTAATTCAGATATCTCTCAATAACATTAAGGGACAAAGCCTGATGGCATATACCTTCTAAGACAAATACGCCACCAGCCCAAAACCCTCCCCTCAAAAAGGTATAGTTCATCATTCAATGCATCTTTCTAGGCTGAACGGACACCAAAGTGACCAGGTATGGGCAGGTTGGGTATCCCAAATCAGTTTCTGACCTCTTAAGACCGCCTCTATGTGGGGTGGCCTTGGAAGGTTCCCATTGCCCGGCAGGTGAGACACCATCACACTAACTGCAAAAAACACAGAAGAACTGCAATTTGGGCATCTGAGGAAAACTGAAAGAGACTTGGCCCACCACTGACAGTTTTTAAGTTAGTTCAAATTAAATAACTCCCCCGCATAAAGTTCACTGGATATGCCAAATTTTGAGGGCCCCAATCCTGAGCCTTTCTAAGCTATTCCCAAAATTGATCAAAATTCTAAGCATTCATAACATTATGGAATATATGGTTGATGTTCTATATTTATTTACAATAAAAATCCCGTTTCCCAATTTCAATTTTTAATAAGACGAAATATAAACCACCCTCACAACCAATTTTTCCAACTTTAAAACCTGCGGGCCCTGGGACCATGTTTGCTTGGTTCATCGCCAGGTTTATATTAACAATTTTGACCCATGGGCGTTTGTTGGCAAAACTTGTTCCCATTCAAATAACGGTCATTTAAGCAGCAGTGCCTCTGGAATTTGGGCTTATCATTTGGGTGCTTTGGCATCCAGACTGGCAGGTTGGTCTAAACCTATCTTGCTGGCTTCATGACACCGGCTAAGTTAGAAGCCATCATGAAGATGGCCCAACCCCATATCAAATGGGATATCCAAGTCTTTTTGGTCATAGTCAGGTATTACCATCAGTTTATTCTTAATTTTAGCTTTATGGGGGCTCTTTTCTTTGAGAATTTGTAGAAGGGCGTCACTTTTGAGTGGATGAAATGATGTAAGAGAGCTTTTGACACTTTTCAAATGGTGCTGATCTGCGCTCTGGTTCTGAAGTTACTGAACTTTAAAAAGGGTTAAATGTTCTGATGGACGCTTCTCTTTCCACTACGGAAGCACCCTTGTCTCAGCAGGGTGACAATGGGGTGGAGCATCCCATCACTTATTGCAGCTGAAGTTCAAAATGTCATGAGCGTAATTATATGGTGGCTGAACAGGAGTGCCTAGCGGTAATTTATGATACAAACAATTTTGGGTATATCTACATGGAGTAAATTTCAAATTTGTGACCTATCACACTTTGTTTCACTGGTTAAAAGATCTTTGGGAGCCAGAGGTCCGCCTCACATGGTGGGCGCTCAAGCTGCAAGTGTAAAACTTTTCAGATAATCCACTGGATGGGTGCAAAACACCAGAATGCTAACTGTTTATTGCGTTTACTGACTGTCACTATCATGGCAAATCTCGCTGATATAGTGTATGAGAAAATGATCAATGGCCAATATGCCAACAAGACATCTCAAATCATTTGGGCGGTGGACAGAATGAGGACGGATACCTTCTTGAGGGGCGGTAAGCTGTTTAAGAAGGTTAGTGATATCACAGTGAGTTATCTGAAGCCTTCTGTACAACTGGATATTATGTTGGATGCACACAAAGCGTTAAGACATAAGGACTATGAAAAATGTTGAAGTTTCTTAAATCCACAGTAATACTGGTAAAGTATGCACTTTGACATGCTAGAAACGATCACCTGTTGTTATCAATGCCAAGTGGAAAATCCCTTCCACAAGAGAACCTCTTATCATCTGGCTATACCCCATTTCATTTGACATATGGTATCTATCATGTTGTGGGGCCCTTGCCAATGGGGCGAAACTCGCTCAAAATACATCCTGGTAGTGATAGATTACTTGACACGGTGGGTAGAAGCATAAGCAATCAGCAATCTGAGGGCCATAACCGCTGCCATACTCATAATGGAGTGTTCTAATCAACGTTATGGCTGCCCGCAGTTCATAATCAAGGACAATAGAACTAAGTTCACCTCCCATGTCCTTACTAAGCTAATTAATTGATGGTGATCTGTGGGGTGCAAATTACTCTATACCATCTGGAATCTAATGGGCTCGTTGAACAGGTTAACGAAACTTAGTAGATATCCTTTAAAAGCTTGTGAGGGATTGACCATCTGACTGGAGCACACTATACTCCACTGCAGTTTTTATATATAGTATCAGATATCACTTGACGATGGTAAAGAGTATGTTCCAGTTAAACTATTGCAGACATCTAGCTCTGCCTCCACTACTTTACTTTTGTGTAAAGGATACCGGTGGAAAGGAACTCTAAAGCTATCTGATGAATCTGAGTCTAATCTTATTAAGCTTCAAACTGAAGCGTACTTGACCATCTTGGATAGAAAAAATTTATAGTACAATTCTGATCAATGGCGATGTATCAGACTGCCGCAGTTCATGATAAGAGACATTTCTTGTTCCACGACCAGCTTGGATTTGGGTGGCGGAATGATCTGGCTAGCATCTGGATTGGGCCCTTTGAGATAGGTGAAAACAGGCACTGACACCTACACAATCAAGGACCCAGTGAGTTGTTAGATTATCAACTGAGTACATGCTAAGTTCCTCTAAATATAGAAATAATGAGCAAATACTTGTAACGACCTATAATCAATTGGTGAAATAAGGAAGGTTACATTCTTAAATATAAACGAGATCCTAAAGATTGCTTAGCAGAGGATGAGATGTAGGGTATGTATTGAGGAATAACATCTGGTTAATAGGGGAAAATATCAGGAATTTAACCAGATAGTTTCCTCCTGCTATACAAAAAACTGAAATACATTTAGTTTTGATAAATGGTAGTTGAGAGATTGCAGAGGAATACATTGTATCTGGCTACCTCAGAAAGCAGTTTAATTAAAATCAGTATAATTTGATTACCAGCAACTAGAAGATAAGAATAATTGAGAATAGGCTAAATTATTAGGTGCTATTGTTTGTTGGTGGATTGAATGCTGAAATTAATAATGAGAACTTTTCTCTCTCGTTGCAATCACTTTGCAACCTATTCAATTCAAGTCTGAATCTAGTTTGATAATCTCACAGAGGAGATTAGTCTGCGTCCATGTCAGGGAGAAGTTGGGCAAGTAAAGTAAGAGGAGCATATGGAAGGCTCACGGCCTCCAACGTTCAAAAACGCCCTGGAGAAGCTGGCGGAATAGAACAAAAATAAAAAACTGGCAGTCACTATTTCCCAGAAATCCTCACTTGGCAAACACGATGCAACCAGTACATCAACACGCCGCACTCCCAACCACTTTTGTAGGTGGAATATGGAGTCCACGTGTTTCTGGACATCCAACAAAAGGCTTTATGGAAAAATTTTGTGGAGATATGCACACCTTTTTCTTGACTGCGGTGTACGTCGCACCTCACTCCATGTCGCAAAGTTGGCTGGACCTAGGTTTCAAAAACAAAGAAGCAGCAGATGAGGCTGCTGCAGTGCGCGTAGTGGTCAATCTTTCTGAAGGGCATTGGGTTGTCAAAACCAAACGCACCAGATGGACAAAATCAAACCAAATTTTCTCACGTTTGACTTTTGCCAACTACAGTAAAACGTGACATTTTGGAACAAAACCTGAAAGATGGTCTCGCTGTATACGGCGAAATAAAATCTTTTGAAATGTAATGCTTCACGCTGATGCCACACCTGTGCACCGGCAAAGACATCGCAGTCCTGACCCCAACCAAGGATATCGCGAAGGACCTAACCCAGATCCCGCACTCCACTTTTATCAATATCGCAGGGCATACCACCCACCCATTTTGGATGACCGTGGACAGCGCGCCCCCCATTTGCACCCACTGTGATGCGTTCAGCCATAAGGCACATGCATGCCCCATCAAAGAGGGCATCACATTCCAAGAGCACCCTTCAGTGGCCATGGCCAATGGAGAGGCGCATTATGAACCAACCATAAGCACCAAAGAAGCTTTCCCATGGGGAGCACAAGGTTGCTACCTACTGGTAAAACCTATTTCCCCACAAGAGTGGAAGAAGGCCAAGCAAGCCCTCAGGGCCGCGGCTAAGGAAGCGGCAAAAGCCACCACTGCTATCCCACACTCCCAACGCCAAGAGGACATCAAAACCTTCACGGCAGAAGAAAATCGGAAATCCATCATCCAATCAGATAGGGAAGCCCATGCCAATTGGGCCACCCAATCTAAGGATTCAATGGGGGATTTGATCTCACCCAATCGTTGCAACCAAACACCAGTTGGAACTGACTTGGGGCAAATCCTACCAACAAAATTTTTTTCTTCAACCAGAATGTTGATGCACCACAATCACCTGCATCTGCACCGCAAAAAATTTGTCTGACGTCAGGGAAACAAAAAGCAAAGGCAAAAGCCAATGCAAACCTCTCTGCTAAAATCAATAAGAATACCAATAGCAATGCTGCAAACACCCGCACTGCCGTGAAGGCCCATGGGGATCTAGAGGAGGCTAGTGGGCTCGGGTGCCCACCCCTCACACCTAAGGTGTGATGATAGACCTTCACTTTAGGGATGTTGAATATCGCCGGACTCAAGGCCTCGCCGTCCTGGGCTAGGAAACTGAGTTTTTACAACAAAATTTACCTGTGGATATCCTGGCCATCCAGGAGTCCCAATGTCCATGAGGTTCCAAGGAAACATGGAAAACCATGCTTCTCCCTTCCCTTTCTTTCTGATATGTGCACTGTGGGGTGCTAGTTCAAAAAACAATAAATTAAATTTTTATCATCTAACTTCTTCCTTAGTGGCTGCATCCTCATAGTCATTTTTTTGTGGGCCAACATGGCGCATGCTATTGTCAACATCTATGCCCCAAACAGTGCATGCGAGCATTGGGAATTTTTCTCATTGGTCAAATCCCTCCCACTACCTCCAGACCCCTTTGTAGTTGGCGACATGAACTGTTGGCTAAATACACCAATGGACCAGTGGCCTTCCTCATCCCACGCCCCCCAGGGTCACGTAGAACTGCGCGTATAAAGGCCACCCTCAGGTTAATTGATGTGCTGCTGCGATATGCCCCACTGCTCGAAATACATGACATGCCCCCACATCTACAACAGCCAATTGAGGTCTATGACCCACATTGACCTTATCCTTACACCGGCGAAATTACAACCCCACATCTCCCACTTCAAAACAACAAAAATGGAATTCTCCAACCACCAACTGGTCTCAGTAGCCTACCACCTACCCACCACAGTGGCTAGGGCCCCACATTGGTGCAAGCTCCGCCCCCCCAAACTCGCGTTGCCAAGATTTTCCACTTGAGTGGAATCAACAACTTTGGCAAAAGAGTTTGTAACACCATTTTGTGTGGACCCCATTTACACATGAGCAACCTTCAAAGAGGATACCATCCGCCACTCTCGCCACCTCTCCTCCAGACGCTCATGAGCCACATCAGCAATCATTTCGCGCACTCTGGCAGAATTGGCACACCTGGAGTCCAATATCCCCAATACAGGATACAGCCCTGCATGGGACCAGAAGTGGGCGGAAGCAGCCACCCACCTCAACGCACTCAAAAGGCAACACAACATCAGGTTTGTGTTCTTTACAGGGCCAAACGCATCACAAAGGGTGACAAGTGCACCACATATTTTTTAAAAAAAATTTGCACCACGCCAGAGCATGACCTGCACACAGGTGCAAAGATCGGATGATTCCATCGCAGATACGCCAGCTGAAGTGGCAATTGAAACACAAAAGTATTACTCCAAGTTATACCGATCTGATCCAATTCAGCCAGCCGAAGTGGCAGAATTTCTCGACCAAGCCCACATCTGCACCATTTCTCGATACCCAGAAATTATAAATTTAATTACTATGAACAAATTATGGACAGCCATCCGCGGTGCACCTAACCAGAAATGCCCAGGCCCAGATGGCATTCCATATGAATTCTACAAAAAAATACTTCAAATATATATCCCCACTACTTCTCGCTTCACTTAACCAGAGCCTTTTGGAAACGCGTCTCCTGCCAGGAGGACAAGAGGCCTTCAACGTCACACTCTTCAAGAAAGGGGATAAGCTAAACTTAGCCAACTGGCACCCCATTTCTTTAACCAACACGGATACTAAAATTTTAATAAAAATCATGGCTAACCGTTTAAGGATTATAGCTTCTGCCACCATCTCCCCAGAACAATTTGGCTTCATACCCAGAAGGTCGATTTGGGATAGCATGCATTCTGTGGCTAATGCATGTCAGTCCACAGCCTCTGGGGCACTTGTATTCTTGGACCAACAGAAGGCCTATGATAGAGTAAACTGGAATACCTCAGGGCCTTCCTCCTTCAATTCCGCCTACCCCTCGCTTCATCAACTGGGTGATGCTGCTCACAGAATCTGCAACAATGGCTTTACGTGGCCCTGGCTTCCTAACGTAAGTAGTCGCCCTCAAAGGGGCTTGCGACAAGGGGACCCCTCAGCCCACTCTTATATAACTTCAGCCTTGACCCACTACTGCAAAATGTGAATACCCAACTCACTGGGGTCCATGTGCCAGGCCAAGCCCCAGTCAAGATGATGGCGTTTGCAGATGATTGTGTGGTATGGGGTGTCTAATAATCAAGATGCACGCGCGCTTGAAGCTCTCATCCAGGAGTATTTCCGGGTAAGTAACGCGGCACTGAACGCTTCCAAAACCGAAATCATCCTCCTTGGTCGGTCTCAGAACTGCTGGTCCCCAGCAATTAGCTCCCAACCCAGCCCATCTGCTCACACACGCCCTCGCCCTTCCAGCTAAGCCCACACCGCCCCACTGGTGCTCCCCTTCATGCTAAGCCCCACCATAGGGCTGGTACACCATCTGGGTGTGTGGGTGGAGGCAGGCGGATATGCGTCAGCTGTAATGGAGAGCTGTATTCTGGACAACGTGACGAAGCAAATGCCTCTCTTAGAGCCCAACCTACATCACTTACTGGCAGGGTTGTTTTAGCCAACTCTATGCTCCTCTCCAAAGTCTGGTTCAGAGCCCACGCCATCCCCTTCTCCACAAGCTTCTTCAAATCCTTATATGCCCTGCTGCAAGGATGGCTTTGGTCAGGCCGCCCTCCACCAGTACGGCTAAAGGTCATGTTTGGCCCTCATCACCATGGTGGCATGGGTCTTCTTGACTTCAGAGCCCATGCTGCCAAGATCCTGGGTACCTGGATAGCGGCCGTCACTGCCCCTACACGCCCCTCCCAACACTGGTCCCATGCGGCCCACTCCAACTTCTCTCGAGCCTTGGGCCTCAACAACCCATCGAACCCCCACTCCCTGATGAAATCCCTCGCTTCACACCCATCGGCCACAGGCCCTCACGGCACCAAAACCCACTTCAAATGAATCCTCCTCTCCATGCGGAGTGCAGAATGGAAAATTTGTATTAGCGGACATACAGCCCAGAGAGGCCGCCCCTCTCCTCAGTTCACACACGAGGTACAGGGGCTACCCATCCATGATGGCGTGATCCCCATAAGACCCCAATTCATATCCAGGGAAGACTACCTGAACATGATGGACATCCCTTACTCCATTGAGACCCAAAAAACCATCTGGAAATACGCTCACCATCCTCTGTTGCATCCCCAAGTCCGCTCCCATGTGTGGCGCTTCCTGAGGCAGGTGTATCATACAGCTGAGCGCTCTAAACGCTTCACACTCATCCTGTGTCGTGTGTGGCCAGTATGGAACGCTGTTCCACCGCCTGGAAAAGTTTCCTACCTCAAAAGTGATATGGCGCGAAGTTCAACGTCTGCTGGGCCAGGATCAAACACATCCCTTCAGTCTGTCAAGAGATATGTTTGCTTTATCAATGGCCTCCCCCTCCCACCCTCCCTCCATGCTCTGGTGGTTGCAATCGCCATGTGGACCATCCACACTATTGTCTTAGATGCCATCGCAGACTCCCAGAAGCTGTCCACAGATTCTGGTCTCATTTGGTGGACCACTTCCAAGCATGGATGTTTGGATACCTCCCACCGCGTTTCCAACAGCTGGTATCCTCCTGGTTCCCAGTCTGTTTCATCAAATCAGACCCCTTCCTCCACACATGTTCAATTGTGGCTACAGCCCCTTCACGCGTTCCCTCCCCTTCCCCATAAGTGGCGTTCCCGCTGGCAACAAGAGATAGCATCGCTTCTCTGGGGTGCCTTCCCTGTTATTAAGTGTTGTCTTGGTCAAGTCAATTTTGGAAGTGTCAATCCCATGGTCAGCCTTCCCCACAATAAATTTAAAATTCAAATATTAATGATGGTAAATGTGGTAATATGGTTACAATTTCGCCAAGAGTTTCACCAAGAAAATAGTGAGTGAAATACCAGCTTGGTTGAGTTGTAGGAGTGATCACAGCGAGAGAATTAACAGTACTGACAGAGAGTGGAAAGGGGATCGCTTTTAGTTGGGAAGCTGCAGTAGGCTCTGTAGTAAGAAGTTGATATCTGGTTAGTCCCCTTGGTTTTGGCAGTGTGACGTTCTTTTTATAAATAAACTTTGTGTTCTTAGAAGATTTTTCGTCTACTTTATATATATATTTTTTCAAGAAATGACGATCTCCATATCGTCCTGCTGTTGTATCAGTGGGTTCAACATCTGTACAATAATTTGTCATAACTTATCATCTTCTAGAAGATTGACAAGAATATAAAAATTATTTCTTACATATTGTTTTTCAGAAATTTGCTTTCCCAGCAACAGTGGGCTCCACTGGTTGGCAGACCAACAAGTATGAAGACTGATCAGCTCTTGACATTTACCTTACGCGTCAGGGCCAGTAGTGCTGGCTGACCCCTTGGCATGTCACCTGTGCCATTCAGGATCCCCAGCCTAACCCCAACCAACAAGAATACATAAAAATATATATAAAAAGGAGATTTACCAATGAGATCTTTATTGAATGGGAAGCACCAGGTATTTATATGTGCAAAGGGCTACTGCACCCATTGCTGACCTATCAACTCATTGCTGGACCTTCCAGCCAACCACTCTCTCTTCTTCACACTGTGCTTCTCTCTTCCCTGGTGTCAATCCTATACCCTGACCTTCCCAATGTCTGAATTTTAGTTTTGGCTTCATCCTCAGCTTTCAGTCACCATTAAACCATATAAATTGTTATATAATTAAATATCAAAATTAGATTCAACTTAGTGATTATGCACCAGAAACAGATTTGGTCGCTTGGGTACACATGATACTGCAGCTTCTATCAAAGAAAACATTTGAACTCTTATATCTCTTTCTGCTCGGCGTAACTTTCTGAGAAAGGTATAGGATTATACAAGAATGTAAATTTTAATTGCCACCATAGTTTTGCTCCAATGTCCTCAGATTCTCTGCCAGCTGCTCCAGTGTGGGGAAGCAGCGAAACTCCCCCACCATTTTCCATCTGGTAGGAAAACGCTTAAACTGGCTCTCCCAGTCATACTAAATCAATGGACAATTCATTCCTCCCAAGGATATTGACACCCACCTTGCTCATACCTAAATGGTACCTCGCTATCCCTGGTGCTCCCCTGGAGCAGCAGCATTATGGCCTAAGGGTTGACTATGGGAACCTCTTCCCACATGTGGGATCCACCGATGGATGCCATAAACTTTTCTCAGAGAGAGAATCTTACTTTTTAAAAAAGGTATAAAATAACACTTTATTAAAGTTTTTATGTTTTTTATTATTAACAGCGTGGCAAAACCAGAAAAGGTCCCTTTCTTGATAATAGTTTTTTCTATTTAAACTATTTCAGATTTCAAGACCATGGGTATTCGAGGCAAAAGAATGTAAAGCTCAGTTATCTAAATTAGGAAATATAGGCTTTTGGCCTATCAGATTAAAGATGAAATTTTTGAGGCAAAACTGACCCATGTGGCAACAATTGGTTAATTTTTACCTTATCATTGTCAAGTAAAATATTCACACCTCAGCGGTAGTCAGAATCAGATGGTAATGATTTGTTAAATTTCACCTAATCATTAATGGGTAAAATCTTTTCACCTCGCGGAGGTTCAGATCCGTGCAATATTGAACTCCTAAAATTTGGCCAAGAAGTCAGAATAATCCTATTATTAGTATTTACCTTTTTAAGCCAATTTTAGTGATAAACTTTTTTTCCAATAGTTAGGATTCCACCGAGAATAAGCCAAAGTATTTTTGCCATTGATACTCATATCATTATTAACCACAATATTATTTGATGATCAGGCAGGAGATGGGCCAATCATGTAGTAGATTCAGGAGCACTAATACCTCCAACATTCTTTTTCTTAAGTCAAGAAAGAGAATGTCCAACATTGCCTCCCTCAAGAATGTTGGGAGGGGTGTAGGGTTGTAAGAAGTGGCCATGTACCCGGATTATGTTAATTCTTGTAGCCAAGGACTTTATAGTATACTCATTTCCTCTCTTATGAAGGATGTTAAATGGCCCCTCCCAGTTTGATCCAAGATTACTACTTCAGGGAGTATTTCAATTGTTGTAATATAGGACCCTATCCAACACTTGTTATGAAGGTAGAGGAGCTCAGAGCTCATTTGCAGCTTGGCCCTTGTTAGTCACTGTTTTTGCTTGGCTAGACTTTCCAGCATATATCTCTTCATCCTCTTTTGGTTTTAAAAAAACAGTTCTCTTCCATTGAGACTCATCAGCTCCCTTGTTTGCCTTATGCAACTGCTTCTTTTTCTCATTGGAAAGTAGCTTTTGGGCTTTCTTGTCTTTTTCAGAATAACTATGGGGGCCACACATAATTTCAGAATCTACATCCTCAGTGCGCAAAGGTTTAGACTGAGGTTTGCGAGGGGGAACATCCTTAGAAGAGAGATTCTCTTGAGCCTTGGGACGAGAAATGGCTGCCTCCACGGGCTTAGAGGTAGACTTCTCTTTTCTAGGCTGTGCTTTGGATGCCTGAGCTTCTCCTTCAAAATTGGCCTCACTTAAGAGATTGATGGGGTTTTGGGATGTGACTTTCGTGTCAACCACTCGTTGTTCACCTGGCTTAATCACCACCTCATCTGTCACAAAATTTGGAATACCATCGCTAGCCTCCATTGAATCATGCAATTTCTTAGTATTGTGCCCGGAGGTGACATAATGTAAAGGCAAAGCGGAATAAGGGTTTTTTGCTGGGCAGGTGTAGTCATTCTTGAGTTCTTCATTGGATAAGACTAATGAAACTTCGTAGTTCATTAAAGATAGGGACCCTTGCTTCATGTTGATGATGCCTTCATACTGGATCATAAACTGAGTACCTATAAGCATCTCATAATTGTTGTTATCCAAAGCCACTGCAAGGGCCAATAAAATAAGCTTCCCAATATGAATGGGAAGGGACGAGTAAGCACCCAGTGTGCGGGTGTTATTAGGACCAGCGGTTCCAAAGTCTTGGTTGTACTCCAAGTCAGGCGCAAGCTTGATCTTTTTCATTAACTTAAAGGAGATTACATTTACCGGGGAGCCTGTATCTAAGATAGCCATTACCTGAACCTTTTGGATAACCACTTCGACCTTTGTAAGTTATCCCCCAGAAGTGGGCAATAGCGCTAAGACCTCCTTATGATGAAAATTGGAGGTTAATTTGCACGCGGTCTCAGGGTAATTTTCCTGGATGGACTGCATGGTATGGCCATGCTGGATAGGGCGAATAATGCGAGACATCACCTCATCTGCGTCGCTGGCAGTATTGATAATGATTGGCTCCCCTAGAACTTGGCTGAGATACATCTCTTCATGTATGGTGGCTTCATACACTCCTCAAGCATTTAGGCTATCAGGGACCTCCACTTCCGCGGGAGCTCCCAATAAGTAGTACCCAACATCATCATAACCCCCTCAGAGTCAGCCTCAGGGGTATTCTCAACCTTGGCAAAGTTACAATTGAGGTGGGGGAGACAGTCATGAGGGGTTGGGTATTTAGCTTCGCTTTAGCCGGCATGTTTACAACCCCAGTAGTACTGGAGGATATACCCATAAGGTGCACACCTATTGATTGAGCTGAAGGGGAACCCACATTAGGGATCTCCGCTTTACATGAATGAGGAATGTCCGTTTTAAGTTGCACCAAAGAAGCAGGTTTTGCGGGGAGAATAGGCACAGGTGGCCTCACCTCCAATGGTTCAACAGGCTGCAGCTCACCTGGAAGAATATGGGCGACGTCTAACACAGCCTCTTTTATATAATGGAAAGTTGTGAAGTGGCATTTCACTGATATGATATGCCTGGCGAGAGAGGGCTGTGAAGCTAACCCTGTTAATATGGTGGCTATACCGTCATCCAGGGTAAGCAAGTTGGACGTTGCCAGCCTTTGAGCAGTGAGATAAAACTGCTCAGCAAAACTAAAGAGGGTTTCACCCTCATACATGGTAAGGCGCATGAAAACCTGTTTTTCCCTGTTTAAGCTCTGCTCAGATCTGAACTCAGCCAAGAGGGCCTTCTTAACATCTGGCCAGATGTACTGAGGATCCAAATGAGGAACGATCAGCTCTTGGGCTTTGCAGCTTAAACAGGGAAGAACGTACTGAACTTTTTGTTTGTCAGTGGCGCCATCCATCGCAGCTTCATAAACGTACAGAAAGGAAGCAATGCTCCCTTCACCCAGGATGTATCTATCCTTTATGGGTAATTTGAACGTCCGTTGCTCTAACTTTTTGAGATGGGAGAAAGAGCTGGCTAGTTGCTTCTCGAGAGCAACTAATTGTAATTCAGGAGAGCTGCTCACGTTAACAGCCTCCATTGCCTTGATACTTTATTGAAGTATTCAGGGGATTTGACCCCTGTAGTAAGCACCAGTTTGTGGGATCCACCAATGGATGCCACAAATTTTTCTCTAAAGTGAGAATCTTACTTTTTAATAAAAGTATAAAATAACACTTTATTAAAGCTTTTATGTTTTTTATTATTATAAGCGCAGCAAAAACAGGAAAGGTCCCTTTCTCAATAATAGTTTTTCCTATTTAAACTAGTTCAGATCTCAAGACTATGGGTATTCGAGGCAAAAGAATGTAAAGCTCAGTTATCTAAATTAGGAAATATAGGCTTTTGGCCTATCAGATTGAAGATAAAATTTTGAGGCAAAACTGACCTGTGTGGTAACAATTGGTTAATTTTTACCCTATCATTGAGTAAAATCTTCACACCTCAGCAGTGGTCAGACTCAGATGTTAATGATTGGCTAATTTTTACCCTATCATCATTGAGCGATATCTTCACAAATTGGCGGTGGTCAGACTCAGATGGTAATGATTTGTTAATTTTCACCCAATCATCAACAGGTAAGATCTTTTCACCTCACAGAGGTTCAGATCTGTGCTATATTGAACTCCTCAAATTTGGCCAAGAAGTCAGAATAATCCTATTATTAGTATTTACCTTTTTAAAATAATTTCAGTAATAAACCATATTTTCCCAATAGTTAGGATTCCACCAAGAATCCGCCAAGGTCTTTTTGCCATTGATACTCATATCATTATTAACCACAATATTATTTGATGATTGGGCAGGAGATGGGACAATCATGGTATCAGATTTAAGAGCCCTAATACCTCCAACATTCTTTTTTAAGTCAAGAAAGAGAAATTCTGACACCATACCACAACCAAGCCATTATTGAAATGGCACAGGCGGTGATGACCCCAGCCAGATTCATAGATTTCCACCCTGAAAGGGGTATTTTGACCTCAGCTTCACATGTGAAGCTGACGCCACCACTGCGGCAACTGTACCCCTGGATTTCAGGGTACCCCTCTTCTCATGTTTCAGACCCAGCTCCCAGTGGACACCACTTTGGTGGTCCAGTTTGCTGGTTTTCCCACACACCTTTTCCCTTTTGGTGCTCCACCAGGAGCTGATGGACGGTTTGGCAGCCTATGGCTCCAACCCCATCTTACAATTTGTGGTCTCAAATGGGGTCACTCGCCTAACTGGGCTCAGGTGTACGCCACAATCAGCCCTGAATTTAGTAAAATTGCTGTTTCAATTCCCTCTCACACCGTCATTCCTTTGGACCCCAACCATCCGTTTTGGGCCTGCGTCAGGATGGGCAGACAATCTTTTCATCCTGTTTTGAGTTGGACCACTCAAAATGCAAGTGCCCCTCCTTAGTTACTTTCAATGGATCATATTTTTTCGTCTGCTGACCTCCAATCTGTCAACCACCCTGCGCCAGTTTCAGTATGGCGTAAGATCCTACCTCCCCCTCCCCAAAGCATGTTGCTGCAGCTGTACCTTCAGCCACCAATCAGCCTCCTCCTCGCCCTAGTGCCACAAACGCTTTATCCATTCAAGCACAGGATTGGACCCCAATTTGATCCCATGCATCCTCCAACAAACCAACCAAACCTCAGGAATATCCCAATTCCCAATTCAATTCAACCAAAATTCTTGGGATCTATTTGCTGAAGTTGACGGGCCCAAAAATATAATTGAAGACTGCAATATACAAATTGAGCAGCTTGTGTATATTGACCAAGATAATGAATAACCCTGTCATGTACTCATGACATCATAGTGGGGATCAACCCCAAAGATAAGGCTGGGCGCTTGGAGGCCCAAAAGGTGAAGCTACAGGGACTCCCAGACCTGAAGCACACCCTAGACCAGCGCTGGGTAAGGGCAAAATATGTCCAGGTTCATCCTAGTGGGGTGCCAAGTGCCCAGCCCCTGACGGCAGCACAAGCGTTAAACAAACTATCTACCAAATTAAGGTGGATGGTTCGGTTTGGTTAGTCAAGGAATAGGGGTTCAAAACCTGTTCCACCTACAAAATAATGCGCTCAGGTCAAATCCAACCTCAGTCAATAATTCGAGTGAAGTCAGTTTTGGCCTATTTTACTAACTTGGATAGAAGTATCACCCTATTGGCGAGTCGCTGCTTGGGCCACTGTGGCATAACCCCAATTTCCCCATCTGAGCTTAAATACATTTTCCCTGACCGACATTACTTGTTGGCCAACTCCTGAAATAAACCTTTATCCTGTTTTACGCTATTTTGAATTTTATATGATGTTCCAAATGCTCCTGTGTGCGAACCTCTTTGAGGAGGTCTCACATTCCATTAACCTTGACATTGCAAGGAACTTGCGGCTCTCACCTCGTGCACCATTTGTTCGCCCAGGTTTCCTCCAACCTGGGTCATTTATCCCCTATTGATAAGTGAACCACATCAATTTTACTGGTGCTTTTCTTATGGTATTCGCAATTTTATGCCTAAGTGATTATGGCTCCAGCACCCTCTGCTGATCCCTAATCACTCTGGCCTTAACGGCCAGTTCCCTGGCATTGGCCTGGTGCACCATGCACTGCCATGCTGGGAATGGGAGAGTTATAGACACTCTCCTTACAAACCCCCTCTCTTATATGCCCCCCAGTAAAATGCTGAAATATTCTGCGGTGGCCACCAGCTGGCTGTTGAAGCAACGGCTAATTCATATTGGCATTCTATCTGCAAAGCTGCCACAAAATCAGTGGCAATGCTCCTAGGAGGAATTCCTCCAATTATTCCTTAAAAGCCAATTAGGTTCAAAGATACATGTTGATTTAAGCCCACAAAGGTGTCATTGATGCCATCCAGCATTTGGCAGAGGTAGCATGGAATCCCAAATAAAAGATTACCTGCACCAATATCACCACGTTCATAAAACTACCTGACACGCGCGTGACAGCTGAACTAGCTTTGGCCAATTATGTCAGAACTCTTATGTATAACAGCTGTTTTCCTACAACCCCGATCATTGGAAATATATCTCTGCATCCTAATGATGCCCTAACGCCCCTGCTCTCCGCCATAGCCTGCGCCCTGCTTTGGGGTGAAGTAGAGGCCAAGGATGAGCCCCCTGATCCCCCTCCCCTTCCGCCATGATGAGATAAGCGGTTCCCACTGTTCAACCTTGCAGGTTGAGTTTGCAGTATGTGTGTCATCCGCTCATTTTGGGCGGTTTGTTCATTTTATTCAGTGAGAATTTATTTTAAGTTTTGATTTTTGGTAATGTCTGTCACCTGGTTGGCTTACCTTGGTTAAATAAACATTTTGACTCTTTTAAGTTAATCATTTGAGGTTTCGCCTTATTCAAGTGATATTCAATTTATTAAATATGAGCACCAGAAACAATCCTGGCCACCTAGAACTTGAGATTATCATTTTCTTCAGACAATAAATAATTAAACAAAGTGTATCCTTCTTGGCATTTAATTTGAGGTGATCATTATACTAGTGTGGGGCCATCAATTGGCCCCACTCAAATCTATCTTACAATCTCAGTGGAACACTGGATTTGTCTCAACTCATATTGGAGAGCAACCACCAAGCAATTGTACCAATAACCACAATAATCCAGTCAATAAGCCATTCCGATGGGATTGGCTTATTTCATCCAAATCTTGCTATATCTTTGGGGGAATCCATCTGGTTAAAGTTCTAGAATTTCCCCCGCTAAACCAGATAGTATTCCTCCTAAGTTCCAGCCTCACTATGTGGGGCGGGCATCCAGGGCTTGCCCCACCCTGCCACCGACTATTGCCAGAATCCTCACCATTAGTTTGGGGTTAAACCGATGTGCTCTTCCCCTCCCCAGACAATCTGGTGGCCCATCACCGCCACCTCCTCATCCACCTGTCAGCTAATCCAGCACAAACCAGCAGAACCCCCTGTAGTGAGCACTACTGTTTTAAAATTGCTTTTCTTTGACAATGGGCTCCGCTGGTTGGCAGGCCAACAAGTATGGAGACTGATCAGCCCTTGACATTTCACTTTAGGCGTCAGGGCCAGTAGTGCTGGCTGACCCCTCAGCATGTCACCTGTACCATTCAGGATCCCCAGCCTAACCCCAACCAACAAGAATACATAAAAACTTATATAAAAAGGGAGATTAAGCAAAGGGAGATGTTTATTGAATGGGAAGCACCAGGTATTTATATGTGCAATGGGCTACTGCACCTATTGCTGACCTATCAGCTCATCGCTGGACCTTCCAGACAACCACTCTCTCATCTTCTCACTGCACTTCTCTCTCCCCTGGTGTTGACCCTTTCTCCCTGTTCTTTGCAATGTCTGAATTTTAGTTTTGGCTTCATGCTCAGCTTTCTGTTGCCAGTGAGCCATATAAATTATTACATAAATAAATATCAAAATTGTATTGGACTTAGTAATAGTGCACCAAAAACAGCTTCGGTTCCTTGGGTACTTAGGATATCTCAGCTTCTTGATGATAACACATTTTGGCTCTTTGAATTCAATCATCTGGGGAATCGTCTTATTCAGGTGATATTCAATTATGAAATATGAGGCACTGGAAACAACCTCAGCCGCCTTGAACTTGGGATCATCAGTTTCTGCTGATATCATATAATTACCCAAGTGGATCATTCTTAGGTATTAGTTGCATGTGATCCTTATACTAATTTGGGGCCACCAATTGGCCCCACTCTAACCTATCTTTCAATCTCAGTGTAACATTGGATTTGACAATCCATATTGGGGACCAACCACCAAACAATTATACTAATAACCACAAAATTCAGTTAATAAGCCATTTCAAAGGGATTGGCCTATTTAATCCCAAATCTCACTATATCATTGGATGCATCCATATGGTAAATCTTCTGACATTGTTGAAATCTTGGAGTTGGTAGGTGCTCGCAGATGCTTTATTGAACAGGATTTTAACAATAGGGCAGTTGCATGAGGTTTACAACCCTTGACTTCTCTTTAAAAAGTATTTGAGATGGGTTGACCTTGAGACCAATACCACACCAAGAATTTTTCTAGCCAGTACACGTTTCAAAGCTGTATTGAACAAAACCTGTACTAGGGTGGAAGTAGGAATTACCCTTCAAGGCTAACCACCCTTCTTGACTACTCTTTAAATATTAAAGGTGGTCGACCTTAGGACAAATATACACACCAAGAATGTTTTCTAGTCAGTACAGGCTTCAAACTCAAAACCTGCACTAGGGGTAGAAACAGTTTTACTCGCTCAGCTAATTACCCTTTTTGACTACTCTTTAAAATTTGATAAAAGGGAATTAACCAAAAGAAGAGATTGGATTTTTATATATATTTTACTAATATTAACACTTGTGGATCTGAAATAGAGAACCTCTATTAAATTGGCACCTCTTAGTATATATGATATTATAAGGCTATTTGTAAGTATTGAGGGAATCTAGGTTGGGGGGAATTTTTTGATTTGGGTAGATACAATTTAGCCTTCATTGCTTCTAACGTCTTTTTATCTTGTCAAGGATTGAGTTTAGATAGTATATTGAAATCTAGTATGATGTAATCATAGGGGAGCAATTTAATGTTGTTATAAATTTGGCAAAATACTTGAGATATGCCATAAGAGTTGCTCAGGGTTGAGCTCACTGAGCAACAGATGAACAATATGGAGATCTTTGGTCCGCCAAATAAAGGTATTAATCTATGATAAGATGAATCAATAGCTCCGGCCATATTACTTATTTAATATAATATAACTTGCAGATTATATCTGCTCTCAACTCCCTCTTCTTCCTACTAACCACTCTCTTTTCTTTCTTCTTAAAATTTCCCCCTTCTTGTCTTCCTATCCCACTCATTTCTTTATCGCTTTAATCAATTTTGACATTTTAGCTTAGCTATAATTATTTGGCAGAACTTGTCTAGATCTGCCTCATCATTGAGGTTCTGGAAGAATTCACTCTATTTGCGGAATTAAACTCAATTTTATTGACTTTCTTCAATTTGACATAATTGACTATTCAAGTTCAAATTTTCCTTCATACATTCCGTCAAACTAATTATGATTTATTGGTCAGTCATACCAATTTCTTGACATTACCCCCCCTTGACTTAAAATAAGTCCCTTATTGTTTATAAGGCCGCAGGAATTTAGTGTGTAATCATTTGATAATCTGACCACCCATGGGTTCCTTAATAGTGTAGGCATCCATACTTGTCTTCTCAATTATCTTAAAGGGACCATCCCATATGTTGGAAAGATTGCTTTCCTTCTAAATCCATGTTGGTCGTGGAACAATACATAATCTCCTACAACAAACTGCGAGAGTCTGCTACTTCTGTTTTGGTCAGCCGCCTTAATGCAAATACTCTTAGCTAAGCTAGTGGATTATGCTTCAGTTTGGAGTTTTATCAGAAAGTCCGTTAAGTTAGTCAAATAGGGCTGGGGCTCTATTCCGCTGATATCCTCCATAAAGGAATAAAGCAATGCTGGCAAAGTCAGATGTCTTCCATAGAGTAGTTGTAAGGGACTTTTACCCATCAAAAAATGATAGCTAATATATATGTAAAGATGGCGCTAAAAATCAGGGTACTCCGTCAGTGGGCTAATTGTTTATCAGCTTATGGAGAATGTTCAAAATGCCGCTGACCTGTGTAACCATCCCTTTGGATTCAGGGTGTTATGTGGTAGTTAAGACCCCACAGATGGCCGTTAACTCTTTAACTCAGGAAGGACATGCGACATGAAATTTGTTTTTATGTCTGTGAGAATAAACTGCGGATAGCCATGTTGCTGTATGACGCACTCCATAATGAACTTAGAAGTGGTTATGGCCCCTAAATCCCTTATTGCTCTTGCTTCCACCCACATGGTCAAGTGATCTATGGCTATGAGTATATACTTGAAGCGATTGGCACCTATCAGAAAAGGTCCCAATAAATTAAGGGAAACAGTGTGCCACATGAAACGGGCTTAACCCGCTGATAGGTAGTTTTCTTGTGGAAAGTATTCTCCACTTGACATTGGTGACAACGAGCAGCCGTCTCAAGCACATCATAGTGCATGCTCTCCCTATACTAATAAGGTTGCAAAAACTCGAAATTTTTCCACAACCCTCCATGACTTACCGCCTTATGGCTTCCAAGATAATTGCTGGCCTGGTGGAGGGTTTTGGAAAGCTTAGCATCAATTTTACAATTTTCTTATAAATTCCCCATTGCACAAGAAGGTGTCACGGTGAAGTCCATCTAACGCTTTAAGCACTTGTGGAGGCTCGTTGTGTTATTTGCCCATAATCATATTCTCATACATTATATCAGCTAAATCCGCCATGATGGCAAATGTTGGTAAATGTGAGAGACAGTCCACATTCTGATGACTTGCCCCTGGCCAGTGTACTATCTCAAAGTCATAAGCTTGGAGCTTCAATGCCCATTGCGTGAGCCATCCTTCAGGTTCCCAAAGATTCTGCAGCCAACGCAAGGATTCATGATCTGTTGCCACTATGAATTTTACCCCTGGAGATATACCCAGAACTGTTTACATGCATATATCACTGCTAAGCACTCCCACTCAGTCATAGTGTAATTATGTTCATGACAGTTTAAGCTTTGGCTACTAGTGCGACAGGGGTCTCCACACTGTCATCATCTTTTTTGGGACAACACTGCCCCTACAGCGTAAAGTAAAGCATCTGTTTACACAATGAAACACTTTTCTTTTTTAGCATTAGGTGGTCCCAACCTAATGGGGGGATACATCAATCTACAATGATTTGCTTTTTAAAATTAGGGTATTGCAAAATGGATGCACTAGCCAACATGGTCCGCAAGACATTGAGAGCATTTTGACAACGTTCAGTCCAGTCAAAGGTGGCATTTTCTTCAATAATTTAAGAGAGGAGCACTAATACAGTTGAAGTTAGGAAAAAAACTGTCAGTAGTAAATGACCATCCCCAAGAACACCTGGAATATCACTTATTACCTGGCTAAGACATTTCACATATAGCTTCCACCTTTGCCAGCTGAGGTTTAATCCCTCTGGAGTCTACCACAAACCCAAGGTATTCCATTTACTCCTTAAAAAGTGACACTTCTGATACTTGGTTTTTATGTTAGCTTCATAAAATTGTCAGATAACTTTTTCCAAGTGGACAAGATGCTTCATAAACATTTATGAGAACACGTTTTGTCAAGGTAGGCTAGAACACAAGATAGCTTCAGGTCCCTAAGATGGTGTCCATAGCCCACTGGAACGTAGCTCTGGCATTACACAACCCTTGAGCATACGTTTGGGATATAACAAACCCTCTGAGGTGATTATGGCGCATTTTTCCAAATCTGCTGCAGGAAACTCGATTTTCCTGTATCCTAATATCAATCCATTGCAGATAGATAGTTCGCTTCTCCCAGCTTATTAAAGCGTCATAAATCTACAGGATCGGGTATGAATCTTTCTTTATTATGCTATTGAGCTTTCTGTAGCCAATGGCCACCTGGTTAGCGCCAGCTTTCTTCTTAACAATTAGCATTGAAGATGCCCAGGGACTCTTAGATGGCTCTAACATCCCCTATTCGAGAAATTTATCTACCTCATCAGAGACAACTTCTTCTGCAGCTTTAAAGCGCCGGATGGGCCATAACAGAATGGGAGGTTGGTCTCCCATGTCTACCCAATGCAATACTATACATGCACATCCTAAATCGTGGTCATAAGATGCAATTATCCCCAATATTTCTCAAACAAAGCCATCACCCTATCTTTCTATTCCTCTGACAGCTCAGTTAGAGCCTCACACAGAAACACTGTCATTACACTGAAGGAGGCCTTTAAAGGTAGGCTGAGGTCTTCCCAAGACCCAAATTAATGAATAAAATGGGCTTCATCAATAGGAGTCATTTTAAATAAATCACCTCTGGTGCCTTTGGACCGTCATAAATTCCTTCTGTAGGCTTTATAGAAATACCTTCACTTCATGATGCCCTGGTAACAGTAGCCCTGGATCCACTTGGGATTCAAGCCACAATTGCTAGTAAGGCCCCACAATTTCCCCATATAGCCCTTCATGGATGTCTAATTCGAGCTCTGTCCTTATTATAACTGGATGCCCTGAAAGTATGCTTAAAGCGCTCACAGCCCGTAGTGGAGTATCATTATACTCATAAATCTGGTTAGGAAGGGCTCTGGTCCTCCGCTTCATCCGTCAATATTAAACAGGAATCACAACATTGCTGTAATTGAGATTAATTTGACTGAAGCAGATTGAGTCCTTTGGGACTCAACTGGAGGTATATTAGATGGGGATACGTTGTCCCAGAATATCAAATGCTTCTTCTGTAATATTGACCACTGCCCAAAATTGCTGTATAAACTTGGCCACAATCAACATGCGCCAATTACTATCAGGTAGAACCACCACCGGGGCAGATGCACCAAAGAAAAGGAACTTCAGAGGCGGCGCACTGTAAGCGCCCTCTGACACAGTGCTCTGTGTCCCCGCAGTCCCATACACTACTTAGTGTTCCACATCAGGCTTCAGAGGAAGCTTAGCCATGAGTTTGGATATTTTATTAACTGGAGCGCCATTATCTATAATTGCTCAGATTTATGTATTTTGAAAAAATAGCACAGTATGTACAATTTGAATAAGAAGAATAGTTGGTGTTTAGTACATGAACATCCAAGGGCTTTTTATTATTGAGAAAATTGACAATACTGACGTTGACATGAGGATATGCCTGGGCAATTTTCTCTACTGAAATCGCCACGTCCACCCGCTCTAGGGCTGCAACATTCGTTGAGGGTCCAACTTCAACTGTACCATTTCACTCAAGGATTTGTCAGGCATACGGTTTTTGTACATCTCAGCGGAACTCCAAGTCTGTGTTATTCTGACCTCTCTCTCAGTTAGAGTCTAAGATACCATAGGGGATTTGTTAAACTAATAAGTTGTCATGGTGAGACTGTAACCAATGAAAACCAACTCATGGGAATCATTGGGGACAAATAAAATTGGATTAGTGGAGGTAGACCATTTCATCTCTACTCCGCTTGAGCTTTTCCCTGTTTGATTTTGGTAGGCGGTACATCATTAGCATGCAGCTTTT
>JAKSZP010005779.1:0-64100 GCA_022478985.1 Massospora cicadina | reverse complement strand
AGCCCTTCTGTCTGTAAATCAATAGAACAGCCTGGAAGGAAGTGATCAAACCTCTTGACCGCCCCAATTTTACCCTTAAAGGGAGCTGCTTTTCCCCCTTATTGAGTTGCAATCTATTTGGTGTCAGCAGAATTTCCTGCATCCTCCAATAAACAGAATTACACCTACTTTTTATACCAATAAAAATTTTCATTAGGCACACCAGGTGTCCTTTAAGGCCGTAAAAGACATTGGAGCAGCGGGAAACTTCATGAGTCTGGAGTTGGCTCAGAAGCTTGATCTAGACTGGACTTGGGGCCTTCAGTGTTGGTTGCCTCATTGGACTCCCAGCCCTCCTACAAAGTAAGGCAAACATTACCTTTTTCAGTTCATCAGTTCAATTTTGTAATTGCTTCTCAGCAATGCCTAACCTTGTGTTCCCAGTAATCCTAGGTGTGGGTTGGTGGCGTCAGCAGCATGTGATTATCCACCTAGAATCTAACATGCTGTTATTTTCCAATGGTCAGGTGGAGGGCGAGTTCCAATTTCTGGACACTCTCTATAAAGCTCAAATCCATGGATCTGTTACAGCCCTCATTTCTCCTGTAGGTCTTCTGCCAAATCTTCCTGCAGCATTGATGAGCTACTAGAGCATTTTCAATCCTAAAAAACTAACCACCTTCCACACGTATGGTTTTTTTTGAATTTTTGCACAACGGCGGAGGTCATGAATATAAACTGCCCATTGTATCTGCATACAGCAGAGGAGGAGGCTGCTCTTGATGCATTGTTAAATGTCATGCTTAAGAAGGGTTGGTTGTTCAAGAAGACATCTTCTTTTGTTCTTCCATTGTCTTTGCTAAGAAAGAAGATAGTCTCTTGCGTCCCTGCATTGATCATGGCCACCTCAACAATATCACGGTCCATGATCCTTACCCACTGCCATTGAAACATACAATAGTCCATACAATTGCAAAGTCACGTGTGTTTATGAAACTCAATCTGTTTAGCGCCTCTAATCAAAATTTTGAGTAGCAGAATGTTAGGAATGGATTACCGCTAACTAGACTAGACAAAGAATATTCCAATTTTAAACGATATTTTTTGGGCTGAATAATGTTCCCACAACATTTCAACGAATGATTGAAAGTGTGCTGGGGATCTCTGGTTCACCTGCGCACTGCATATATTAATGATATCCTAGTACATTCTCCCTCCCCCAAAAAGCATGAAAAGGACTAGGAGGCGGTAGTGGCTGTCTTGCATAAGGCTGGTTTGTTTGTCAAGCCATCAAAATGCGAATTTATTGTGAAGAAGTCAATTTTTTGCAATCTCCTCTTGAAAATGGATACGCCATTCTATCCATAAAACTGTATGCTATCCGCAAGTGGCCAAACCCAACAAGTCAGAAACAATTGTAAAGCTTCTTGGGTAGTATCATATTCCTGAAAAAATTCTCTCCCGCCCTCTTGCAGTTAGCTGCATCACTGCATCCGCTCACAGGCAAAAACGTTTCTTTCTGTAGATGCCTGAGTGCCACAAGCAGTTTTTTCAATCAAGGTGGTGTACTTGTCACCTCCTATCCTTAAGCATGCAGACCCCTCAAAACCCTATATTTTATCGTGTGATGCTCTTTCACCACGGTAGGGGCTGTCTTTCTCCAAAAGCATGATGGGTTGGAACACCCAGTTATTTACTTTTCCCATAAGTTTTCTTATACCAAGCATTCCTGGGTTATCTACAGCAAGGAGTTGGCATCCATGGCATGGGCCTTAACCCACTGGCAGTATCTCTTGCGGGGCGCTCAGCACAAGTTTACTGTGCATATGGACCACCGAGATATCCTCTATTTTTGCAAGCCACAGAAGTTGGCGCACCAGCAGGCCTGAACCTACTGGAATTTATGCATCTTTAACTTCAAATACAAGTTCAAAAACGGAGCATTAAATGTCCTTCCAAATTCTCAAGGCTGCAATCCCGCACTTTGCCCAGCTGACTCAGATTAGGCGAATCTGGTCACGGTCATTATACCAAATCATGTCCATTATTTCTCCCGTGGTTTTGGCGGTAGACTTAGCTCCAGACGTTTCTTTGATTTTTTGGGTCTTAGAAGCGCAGACAGCATGTGAATAAGGAGTGTAACTTTGGGAGAGGTTGTACCTCCCAACTTCAAAGCATTCCTTTTATTCTCTGGCTGAGGGGCTCATCCAGTTCTGTCACAGTTGCGGGTTTCTCCCCTCCTCTAAGCCAAAGTCATTCAAGCTCATCATAATCCCCCTGCAGTTGGTCACCTGTGGAATAAGATATTCATTGATTTGGCAAAGATACCTTCAACTGACATGGCTTGGCAAAGGATGGTTCAGCCTGGATGGCAAAAGTGTTACTTGCGCATGGGCCAAATTAGACTGGTCTGGTAGGAATGGTGTTGGGATTTTTGCCCACTTTTCCAGCTTCCTAGGTTATCTGATGGTTCGCTAGGGGATAAGTCTCGCTATCAAATGAATTATATTAGTTAACCTCAATTTCATATTAATAATGTCCAAAGATTTTAAGTAATTCGCCAGTTTTGGATCCATTGGGGATCAATCCATGCAAATGCTTAAGAACTTGTCAGGCAGAGTTGCAACGAAATTGGGGCATCTGATATTTAATTGCTGATTAAATATCAGTTGTACTGATTGGGATTGATTAGGTTTCATCACTGACTGATTGGAAATTTAACCAGCAATTGTGAGGCGAGTGATGACACCTGCAAATAGCGAATCAATCAGTTGGTTTGTAACCTGTTATAATAAGTAAAGAGTTCCATTGCCTAAGCAGGTCGCTAGCCAAATGTGGTTAGTTTGATATGATTGAGTGGGAACGTCAGGGACACGTTTTCTGGCTCTTTCCATTTTTAGGTTTCTGGGATGTCTGATGGAGGAATTCCTAACCTGATGAAGAATACCATTGCTGGTAGAGATTTAGTGAAATTCAATGGCAATGGCTGCCGTGCCATGGCTGAGGCGCCAACCAAGGAGTTGGGTGCTGAATTCCTCCTATAAATTCCTAGCATTTCATTTTAATAAATAGATATCTTATTAAGATTGCAACTAGCATTAATAAGTTATATTCATCTTTTGTTAAAATTTGTTGCAGTATAATAATTGTAAACTCTTTTGTGTGTATAAAGAGTAATAATCAATATCTTAAAAAAAAGCAGACCTTTAACGTGGATCTCCGCTGACTCAGCGTGATGAGAACTAAGGCTGGGAACCTCTGAATCTAAGAGTGGATTAATTTCAGCCAGAATAGCGTGGAAGTCCTTAAGTGTCAAATCAGTAAATCGTGGATTATTCCAACTTTAGCGTTGGACCACATGTGATCAATTATTCAACTATGGATATTAATCATCATACTATTATTGATCATATATATTTATTAATCAATGCAAATCGTTTATGTACCAAACCTGTGCAATCTAAATCTGGGAACTATCAGTCAAGCCAGTTTTTAACGTTTAGTGCTCACTACAGGGGCCAATAGTTTCAATGTTTTAACAAATGGTCTTTTTCACCCCTTGCAGCAGGCAAAGAGCCCATGAACATTAGCGTCCGTGGACTTTATTGTTAAGCTACCCAGATTTAAGGGGTTCACTTTGGTCATGTTGGTCATAGACTGCTTCACTAAATTATCTCTGTTTATCTTGTTCTCCTCCGCCATTTCTTCCAAAGAAACTGCCCACCAATTCGTGCGCCATGTGTCTTCAATGTTCATACTCCTGCAGGAGATTATCAGCAGCTGCAGGACCCAATTTATGGCGTGATTTTGGAATAAACTATTGGTGATCTTGAAGATTATGCCCTGTCGCTTTAATGTGTAATATCCACAGTTGGATGGTCAAATTGAACGGTTCAATAAAATCTGGAACATTACCTGTGGTGCTATGCTGCAGATGCTCAGAAAACCAGGGCGGATGACCTTTTCCTCACTCAGTTTGCATATAATAACGGAACACATGCATTCAGAGGCTTCTCTCTCTATGAAGCTACCCTAGGGTACAACCCATCGTTCTCAGTTGGCCCATGTCTTCGCCCAGAGGTACTGGCTGCAGCTGATCATGATCAGCACATTCATGCCACACAGTCCTTGGCTTGGTAGCACCTGACCAAGGCCTTTGAATTTAAAATGGTTTTCTGATTGGAAGCAGCTCCCATCACATGTAATAAAGGTAGGTTTGCACGTCATGCTTTACATGCAACACTTGCAAATGCAGGTGCTCTCGCACAAGTTCACAAGTAAACGCTCATGTCTCTTTTGGTGGAAGAAGACTTGGGAAATGGCGCCTTCCGTTTGAAATTGCCACCCCACTGGAGGCAACACCCAGTTACTCAACCTCATAGCTGTCCCCGTTCAAGGGGGTGATCCCATAAGACCCAGAGCCCATCATGATTGAAGGTGTGAAGGAAGCTTAATTGGATGTTAACTTGGCTTCCTGACGATGACACAGGTCAGTCCAATATTTAGTCGTGTGGAAAGGCTATCCTGCTTACAAAAATAGCTGGGTCAGGCGCTCAGGACTGTTCCAACAGCTTGGAGCTCATCGAGGCTTTTCATGCTACCCAATCATATGCTCACCGCCATCCCCTAAAAATCGCTACGCTGATGAAGATCAAGTTGCCCAAGGATAAAAGTTGTGGCCTTCACTTAGTTTCCAGTGGCGGTGCTCACCCTTAAGAAAAGGGAAAGGTAATGTAAGTCTGGGGGAGCATCTCTTCCACTTGATTTGGGTGGCGTTCCTTTTCCTATCAAAAAAAGGTCCAAGAAAGCAAGTTGCCCCTCTAATCTCCCAGGGCAACTTCTCCCATGTGGTGGACGAGCGGTGGGTAACATCTTACCCTTTGAGGACCCCACCATCTATCCTAGGATTAACTTTAGCTGAATTTGGTATGGCTAATTATGGAAATTTATGTTGAGCTACTAGAGATCCAGCACCCACATGGGGTGAAGGGGTCAAATGAGGTTAATGCCAATAAGCCTTTAGCATCAAGGCTCAACAGCACAAAAACATCAGCAACAAAGCCTGATGGCCATGTACCTTTGATGGGAAAAGTGTCCAACTTTGATTCTTTGGTAAAACTCGCTAATGGCATCAGGCCATTGGTAAAAGTTGCCGTCAGCTATAAACCTCTCCAGAAGTACCAAACTTTTCATACAATAAATCTCGTCTGATCAAACGGACGCCAGAGCGACAAAATGCAGTTGGGTTGGGCGCCCCAAACCTGTTCCTTACTCTTGGGACTGCCTTCAAGGGGTGGCTTTGGGAGGTTTCCGTTGCCCATTGGGCAAGATGCCATCGCTCAAATCATCAGAACTGCAGTAAATCCATAATTTGGGCATATTTTGATAAATGACAATGACTTGGCCCACCGCCAATACTTTTGAAGTTAATTCCAAAAAGGTTCGTTTCCCCCACCCTCAGTCCAAGTTCCGTTGTGTTAGGTCAAGTCTTGAGGGCCCAATCCCATACTTTTCTAAGCTATCACCAAATCAATTGGCTATTTAAGCAGTCATAACACACTGAGAAAATTGATGGTCAATTCTCTTATTTTAAACTCATTAAAAAATTTTCCCTTGATCCAATTTACTTGATTAAGTTCAAATTTTTCTTTGCCAAACTCCCACGACATCTGCAATATGGCCTCTTAGGCTTTTTACTGACTGGGTGATCCCAGTCATGTTTATAACTTTGATCCCCACCACAATCAACTGGGACTAGTGTGTCAAGAACTTTGTGAATTTCTGATCGCTGAGGTAATCCACCAGCAGGATATCAGTATTGTATGGAAAAAATTGTCTCTGCTCCAGGTGAGGTTCCGCACCATCGCTAATATTGCCTTATCCAATTCTCCATGGGGGAAATTAAACCCCCTAACCTGACCTCACAACTTCCTACGCACAGGCCTATTGGCCCTGTGGTTGCAACAGCTTGGTTTCTTGCTGGCTTGCTTTTTACATTTGCATCCTGTTAGCACTCCTTGGCTACTTATCCCCTTGCACATCTTAATATCATTTGAGCAACAATGCCCCTGGCTTTCTTGATAGCCTTTTGGGTGTTTTTGCATCCTGACCGGCAGGCTAGTCTAAAACTTTACTGCCGTTTCCCTGACAGTGATTGAAACTAAGTTACTTTACATATCCGTCACAACTGTCTAATGCATTTAACTAGCGTATATGGTGTTAATCCTCTAGAGCCCAGAGTATTACCAGGAGTTCTAGACCCAGATTATCAGCGACATATCAATCTCCTGCTGGGGGATCTCGCCCAGAGGGAAATGGTCATAAAAAAGCATAAGGAGATCGAAGAGTCCTGCTGATATCCATTGAGAACATCAAGCAAGTTCGCTGTATCAGGTCTATGGCAGATGTGGGATTACCACCAACCAATCGTTATTTACTCTGCCTACCACTCATATTTCTAATGAACTAACCCCAAAGAGCTTGACAAAGTCCGCACTCTACTTTAGGCTTATAGTGATATTTTAATTAAATCTGATACTGACTATGGGCTCATGAAGGTTTTACTCATACCATTGACGTTTGGGATGCTCATCTCATCTGATACAAACCAAACTGCAAATCAAAAGTTGAGGAGTTACAGATGCAGAAGGAGCTCAAAAAGCTGCTGGACGCTGGGTTGCTGGTGCCTTCCCAAAGCCCTTGTTAGCCCCCTCTTATACTGATAAAGAAGAGAAATGGAGGTCATCAGGTAGTTTTGGACTACCATAAACTGAACAACCTCATAAAAAGGTAGTTATCCTATCCCCCATATTGACAACGCTCTGGCCCAACTCTCTAGATGTAAGTTCCTTTCTGCTATGTATTTGGCTAGTGTGTATTGGCAAATGGACCTTTCTATACAGGACCAGGAGAAATGTGCCCTTATCTGCAGCGTGGGCCTGTTTCGTCCCACTCAGCTACCTCACGGGTTGTGCAACGCGCCTGCTACTTTTCAGCAGATGATGGATCACATTCTCCAGGACCTAAAGCTGAGCTGTGTGGTCGTCTACCTCGATGACATCACTGTCTTCTCCAAGGATTTCTAAGGTCATCCCATGCACCTAAAGGAAGTGTTCCAACAATTGCGGGCATCTAACATCAAACTGAAACCTCTAAATGTACTTTCTTCCAAAAAAAGCTGGATTTCTTTGGGCACGCTATCTATCAAGGTGGTATTAACCTCTTTAAGATAATATGAATCTATATCTAAGATGCATGCGCCTAAAACCCTTCATGACATCCAAGCATTTTTGGGCATGATGGGGTATCACCATAAATTCATCCCCAAGTTCGCCCAGCTTAGTGAGTCCCTCATCCACCTCTTAGCTAAGAACACTCCGTATATTTGGGGGGTCTGAACAAAAGCCACATTTAAGACCCTGAAGATGTTGTTACAACAAAGGATGATCCCCCTCCACCCTGACTATTACAAGACCTTCATGTTGTTCACTTATGCTTCTGATTACGCCGTTGGAGCTATCTTGGCTCAATTGGATGAGCACAGGCGTAATCACTCGTGTCCTACTTCAGCAAAATGCTCTCAAAAGCTAAACGCAACAACGGCATCACTGAGAAGGAGTGCCTTGAGTCTTGCTTGCTGTAAAGTACTATTGTCCTTTCCTATATGGGTCTTCATTCAAAGTGGTTAGTGACCACGCCTCCTTAAAGTGGTTACAGAATATGAATTACCCCACTGGACAATTGTCTCGTTGGGCTTTGAAGCTCCAGAATTATAATATGAGAATTGATAATAGGGCAGAACTCGCCACATGAACTTTGATGGGTTGACAAAGTTGCCTATTTTTCTCTTTGACAATAGTGAAGCTAAGAGCTTACATGACCCCTTAATTGTAATGTTCAAGGCGTTGCCTGACCGCCACATTGCTATAATTATCCCTAGGGCAATGATTGAGGCCAAGAGAGAGGGGCATGATAGCTACGATTTTTGTAAATGGCAATCTGACAAATCATATGCCTTGAAATAAAAGCTAAATAGAAATTGCGAGGCTGAAGAGGAAGGAAAGCCTTGAAAATGGCGCTCTGGCCAACCAGATGCTGCCAATCTGAATATTACTAAATGCGGTGATGAGAGAGCAGACCATCAAACATGTTTTTTCAGCCAAATCAGGTGCAGTCGAGTCCAATGTCCCAAAACGTATCAACAAGGATGAAAATCCTTTTAAATGGCGCTCTGGCCAACCAGATGCTTCCAAAACAAAAATTACTAAATGCGGTGATGAGGGAGCAGACCTCAAACAAAAATTTCTGGCCAACCAGGTGCAGCCAAATCTGATGTCCCCAAATGTTATAGACAAGGATGAAAATCCTTGTAAATAGCGCTCTGGCCAATCTGATGCTGCCAAACCCCTGTTAGCAATATTGAGGAATATGGACGAAGAGAATGGTTCAGGCTTTGAGAACTATTTGAAGCCAAACAATAAATGTGGAAAAGTTTCCGCAACTGTGAGGGTACCCAGTCCTAGTTCTGGAGTGGGTCCTGACAAGGAAATTGAGAGTCTAGATCCTTGGGTTATGCCTGTCATTGAGAAGACGCCCACAGACTCTGCGGAGAACAAGACCTGCTCTTCTCCCTAAGCTCAGTATAAATCTGAGCTGATGAAACTTTGTAAAGCAGTTTTGTCTTCTATAGTAGCCAAATAAACTTAATAAAATCTAAAATAAATTTTTGAAATCAGTTATCAGTTTTATTGAGGCCTTAAGGGAAACTGCACATGGACCACAGCTCAGACTTTAACAAGGCCATTGAGTTTTTATATGCTCTTTCTGGGGTCAGACTCTCTTGCTGAGCGCCAGTATGGTCCTGACTGTGGCACAAACTTTCATAGTAAAGTGCTTCCCATATGGTCGGATTAGGGACATTTCCACAGCAGGATTATCCTGCCTGTGGGCTCTTACCTGGGACTCTTGCCTAACTGCTTTGTGGCAGTGTTCAGAGACCCTGTCCATCACATTAGACGAAACTCATTCAACACGGTGTCTTTATTCTTGGATATGATGAACAAGCCATCAGAACGCGCTTTGCCTGCGTGGTAAAAACCCCCAACAACATTTATGATGGTCATCTTTTCTCTCCTGTTCCTCTTAAAAGAAGTTGCTCATTTCCTTCCCTCCCATGGACATGTCCAAATCTACTCTCGTTATGAGCAGCCCGCATCAGAATTTTGACAGGCCCTCACTCCAGGGGAGCTGAGCACCCTACATGCCACCTTCTCACATGTGAAACTTCATGTCCGGATGACCACTGCCTCAGGAGGAACTGCCCCAGTGTCACTCCAGATTGCTCAAATAGTGACCGCCCTGCCCAGAAACTTAGAATATCAGTTCACTGAGCTATTGGAAGCCCAGTTGGTGCTCCCTCCCATCTTTTATGAATGTCTCCAGTTGGTTGAGAGGGCAGCCACACTGAATGACTCCCAAGACACAGCGTGGTCAGCCCTCCTAAACCTCACACAAGGGAAGATGTCAGTCATGGAGTACGCCCAGGTGTACCGCCCTTTGGTTAAGGCAGCCAAGGTCACCTCTACCCAAATTTGCACAGATGTTCCACCAGAGCTTCCGTCCTGACATCCTCACTGCCATGGCTGCCACTCGCCTAGGAGCACCCTCAATGAGGAAATTTCAGTCGCAACCCAGGTGGAGGGCCAACTAGCATTAGCTCAGGAAAAATTCCATCCCATGTCACAACATGGGAAGTTCCGAAGCCGCTGAGTTGAGTCTGAGCCTGTCTCCAGCACCTTGCAGGAGCCCTCTCAGGGATCACCTTTGCTCCGCCAATGGGGTGAACCCCTCTGAGAACCCCAGAGAGAGTAACCCCAGTTCTTTCTACAACTTCCGCCCTACTCCCGCGCGCGTTGCTATTATCAATAAAGGAAATACCTCATCTTATCTCTATGTCCCCTACTCATTACAGCTTTGGGGAAGAGGGAGGATCAACTTTGGGCGCTGGTAGACACCGGAGCAGAGGACAACTATCTGAACTACGGGTTAGCCAAAAGAATGAAGCTGGAGATGGAATGGAAGGGAGCCGTTACACTCCCAGACACCTAAAAACGGAGGGCAGTTGGAAGGTCAAAACCCAGGTGCTGCTGCGGCAGGGGCCTCACACTTTCCAATAATCATTTAGTGCTATAAAAAATCTGCCACACCCCATAATCCTGGGCACGCAGTGGTGGCATAAGTACTCCTCTCAGTTCAAACTGCAGGAGCGCCTAGTCATGCTACACTCCAAGGGCCAGCCTCCAGTGGCGCTAGATTTCTTCACCACTGGCGGAGGGAAGCCTGGGGTGAACGCAGTATTGGGGCTGGATCCAGGGGTGGACATTTCTAAAGAATTTCGCACATACCCCGCCTGGTTCCAGAAGAACCAAGCTCCCTCAACAGCCCCAAACTGGGCCTTTCCCTTTTACTTTCAAGCTCAAAAAGGACGCGGAGTTTCCCAACGGTTGCCCCGTCTACCCTTTGAACCTGAAAGCGAAGGCTGCCCTAGAAGTTTGTGTCAAGGAAATGCTAGAGCGTGGGATGATCGTCCCCTCCAAGTCTCCATTGGTGTCACCTATACTCCTAGTCCCAAAAGCAAGTGGCGAGCTCCGCCTGTGTGTGGATTATCAGCGGCTGAACGCAACAACCAAGTCTGACCCTTACCCCATTCCACTGATGGAGGCCATCTCTCAGATGATCTCAGGTAGTCAGGTTTTCACCAAGTTGGACCTGGTTGATGCGTTCAACCAAGTTCATGTAATCGCAGAACAACAACAGTATATGGCTTTCAAGTGCCACTTAGGGGTCTTTGAGTACAAGGTGATGCCCTTTTGCCTCAAGAACGCCCCAGCAGTATTCCAGCGTACCATAGACAACGCCCTAGGAAATCTAATTAGGAAATGTTGTGTAGCATATATAAATAATATCCTTGTGTTCTCCAAGACCAAAGAGGATCACAAAAGCGATGTGCTGAGCGTGCTGGAGGCCCTCAATAAGGCGAACCTCCGCTTGAAGCCATCAAAATGTGAGTTCTACAAGGACTCTGTCTTCTTCTTGGGGAACGTAGTCTTCCAAAATGGAACAGCCATATTCCCTGACAAGTTGAAGGCATTGAGAGAGTGGCCGGCCCCTAAAGATAGAACTGGTGTTAGAAGCTTCCTGGTCGTGGTGAACTTCCTGAGAAGGTTTTCAAAAGACCTCTCCAAGATGGCGGAACCCTTAACCCGTTTGAAAAGGCAGGTGCCGTTCCGTTGGGGAGAAGAGGAGGAGAAAGCTTTTCAAACCATCCAGGAGAGCCTCATGAAGACACCAGTACTATTCAATACTGACGCCAACCGCCCTTTCATAGTGGAAACTGACGCCTCAAACTTCGCGATTGGGGCAGTTCTGCTGCAAGAGGGGGAAGATGGGGTAGACCATCATGTAAGCTATTTTAGCAGGCGAAATGCTGCCCGCTGAGACGAACTACCCTGTGTGCAACAAGGAGCTCCTAGCAATTGTATCAGCTTTTGAGGAATGGCAGCATCACCTACTCTACGTCAGACACCCTTTCATCATCAGAAAGGACCACTGCGCCCTCAAATTTTACAAGAGTCCAAAGCACATGAACCAGCGCCAGGCCAGGTGGTACCTAAAGCTGGCGCCTTATGACTTCAAGATTGTGTACAAGCCGGGGGAGAGCAACTTCATCCCAGATCTCCTAAGCAGGGACCCAGGAAAGTCATTCCCAAGGGAGGAGATGGATGCATACAACACAGCAACTATGTTGCCCTTGAATGTGTTTGCTGTCATCCAAAATGCCACCCATGAACTAAAGGACAAGCTCTGGGCCGCCCAGCAAAGCTCAAAATATGGGGTCACACTGTGGAAGGACCTGGAGGAGGGGTGGAGAATGAACAGCATAGGAATTTCTGCAAAAAGAAAGGCCTTATCCTCCACAAAGGGCGCCCATGGCTTCCCAGCCGCGAGCTCAAGGGGAGGCAATAAGCGCTACCCATGACCATCCCTTGGCATGACATCTTGGGAATGAGAAAATGATAGAGCTCTTGTCCTGGAGTTACTCATGGCTGGGGATGCCAAGCGCCGTGAGGGAGTACATCTGAAAATGTGTAACATGCGCCTGATCCAAGCATTCTAGGAGGAAGCCTTTGGGGAAACTCAAACCACTCCAGATTATGGAAATGCTATGGTCCTCACTGAGTGTGGATTTCATAATGGGGTTTCCAAAATTGAAGGTGTATGATGCTGTGATGGTGGTAGTAGACAGAATGACCAAGTACGCGGAATTCCTTCCATGTACCTCCAAAATCACAGCAAAGGGCATGGCAGAGATCTTTATGAACAAGGTATTTGCTTGCCATGGCCTACTGGAGGAGATAGTGTCAGATTTAAGCCCACAATTCATCGCCCAATTCTGGCAACACCTACTCAAAAGTCTTCAGATCAAACCGCGAAGATCCTCAGCCTACCACCCTCAGTTGAATGACCAGACAGAATGAGTCAATCAAGTCCTCGAGCAGTATCTGTGATGCTACATGACCACCCAAAAGGAGCATTAGATGGACTGGATGAAACTAGCCCAATTTACTTACAATAACTTAGCACATTCATCAATAGGAATGTTGCCCTTCATGGCGAACTATGGGTTCCACCCAAAGATGGTAGAAACCCTTCCAGAGGTCCAAACCCAGTGGCAAACGACCTGGCATTATAAATGAGGGGAAACCTGAAAACTTTATGTGCAAATTTAACAAAAGTGATAGAGGCACAGAAGAAGAAGGCTAACACTCACCGATCTATGGCCCTGGTACTAAAGGAAGGAGACCTAGTGATGATCAATGCAAAAAATTATTTGGTTCCTGCAAGCTGCAGAAAATTTGGACCAGTCGCCCTGAGCCCATTCAAGGTCCTCCACCAGGTAAATGATGTGGCATACAAACTGGAGTTTCCCGAGGGATCTTGTGTGCATCCAGTACTGCATGTCTTACAGCTGAAGAAGTTTGAAGGCCCTCTTCCAGAGAAACTGGAGCCAGTTTACTCAGGAAACCCAGGAGAGGCTGAGTATGAGGTGGAGGAAATCCTGGACACAAAAAACTCTTAAAAAAATGTTGGTATCTAGTCAAATGGGTAGGTTACACAGTGGAAGAGTCCACCTGGAAGACTGCCAATGACTGCAGCAATTGCCTGAAGAAGTTGGAGGAGTTCTGGAATTGGAGGAGGCTCTCATCATGGGGGGTTTGTAACGGTCAAGGCGTTTCCTGACCGCCACATTGCTATAATCTTCCCTAGGGCAATGATCAAGGCCAAGGGAGAGGGGCACGATAGCTACAATTTTTTGTAAATAACAATCTAATGAATCAGATGCCTCAAAATCAAAGCTAAATAGAAATCGCGAAGCTGACAAGAAGGAAAGCCTCGAAAATGGCGCTCTGGCCAACCATATGCTGCCAAACTGAATATTAATAAATGCGGTGATGAGGTAGCAGACCCTCAGACACAAATTTCCGTCCAACCAGGTGTGGCTGAGTCTGATGTCCCAAAATATATTGACAAGGATGAAAATCCTTGTAAATGGTGCTATGGCCAACCAGATGCTGTCAAATCAAATATTACAAAATGCAGCAATGAGGGAGTGGACCCACAGACATGAATTTCCAGCCAACCAGGTGCAGCCAAATCTGATGTCCCCAAATGTATTGACAAGGATAAAAATGCTTGTAAATGGCGCTCTGGACAACCAGATACCGCCAAACAAAATGTTACTAAAAAGGGCTACGAGGATAACCCTCATAAATGGCGCTCTGGCCAATTGGATGCTGCCAAACCCTGTTAGCAATATCAAAGAATACAGAAAAAGAGAATGGCCTGGGCTTTAAGGACAATTTGAAGCTGAATAATAAATGCAGAAAATTTTCCACAACTGCAAGGGTCCCTTTCCTAGTTCTGGAGCAGGTCTCAATAATGGAATAGAGGGTCTAGATCCTTGGGTTATGCCTGTCATTGAGAAGACGCCTGTGGACTCCATAGAGAATAAGACCCGCTCTTCTCCATAAGCTCAGTATAAATCTGAGCTGATGAAACTGTGTAAAGCAGTTCTGTTTTCTATAGTATCCAAATAAACTTAATAAAATCTAGAAAAAAATTTGAAATCAGTTATCAGTTTTATTGAGGCCTTAAGGGAAAGATGCACATGGACCACAGCTCAGACTTTGACAAGGCCATTGAGTTTTTATATGCTCTTTCTTGGGATTAGACCCTTTTTATGAGCTTCAATATAGTCCTGACTGTGGCATAAACTTTGATAGTATAGTGCTTCCCACATAGTTGGATTAGGGACATTTTCACAGCAGGATTATGCTTGTAGGCTCTTACCTGGGCACTCTTGCCTAACTGCTTTGTGGTAGTGTTCAGAGACCCCATCCATCACAATAATGACCCCTGATGCTTAGGCTGACGAGTTTAAACTTTACAGAAGATGCTAGCTTTGCACTCCCACAACACTAAAGTGGATAGTGGAAAGTTATGCAATAAAATAGGGGAAAATTGGTTATCCTATCTCCGGCCGACAAAGTGAGTATCTGTAATACTGGGGTATTGGAATTTCGTGAGAAATTGTAATAAACAGATGGAACAAAGGCTACGAAATTATTAGTTCCATGGCTCTAGCAAAGATCGACTTAAGTGCAATGAAGTTATTAGTTCCGTTGCTATGGATAATGGCAATTGAATGTACAGAATCCTGTATGAAAGTAGACCAAAATTAAACTACGCGAGGTGAGGATTGAGGTACTTTATTAATTAAAAACCAGAAATATTTATAGGGGAAAATTATCGTGGTTCTTCTCAAGGATTTCCTTGATTCACTCAAGGTAAGATCTTTCCTATCAGAGGATTAATATTGTTGATTATCATTATTATTAAAAGATTTGTGATGATCATATCTAATAGAGCTCTTATTAGATGCAGTCAACCTTCTTAGCGAGGGATTAGCCCCTTCAAAATGATTGATTATTTCATATTAATTTGTCATCTCAGATTGCTGAGCTTCTTTGGATTGGTTAGACTCACCCATCATAGGAGGTTGATAATTCCAAAGGGTTTTTCTTTGGTCAAACTTAGAATCAGAAATACTCATCTTGGATTTTCAAGCTCATTAGACCGAGATATCAATTCTCAATCTGGAGTGATTTCGGTCATCTTAGTCATATCTCCAACAATGACCCCCTCAAGATCTTACCTAGGGTCACATACTTGCAAAGTAACCTACTATGCACTCTATTGATAACAGTATGTATCAATAGCGGCAATGGAGTATTTCATATCCCAATGATAAATAATATGATAAGGACCAGCCCATAAGGTGTCCAATTTGTGAATCCTTCCTCCCAGCTTATGGTGGTAGAAAAGTACAAGAAATCCAACTTGATATTATGGTAACATGGGTCTACTAGCGTTAATTCTGGTACCTTCCTTCAAGGTGGTAGCAGCAAGGGAACTTGAAGCTAATGCTTTTAATCAGATGATTTCATCAGCTAATATCCTCATAGCTAAATCAGTAGTTTGTGGAGTAGCCTCTTCAAATATAGGTTGTACACTTGAGGGGAGGATAGGTTCCTGACCATATAAAGCTTTGAAATGAGACATTCCAATATTATGATGATAGCTAAATCTATAAGCTAACATAGCACTAGGTAAGTAAAGGTTCCACCTACTAGGATCATTGGAGGCCATCTTCTAAAGAATGGCTACAAGGGTACCATTTTTCCGTTTGACCACACCATTAGTTGAAGGATTATAAGGGGTCATAAAGGACTGATAAGTCCCCATTAGTTTAGTAAGCTCAGCCACCACATGAGAAATGAAATTGGTCCCATTATCTGATAACAGGACTTTTGGGCTACCATGCCTGGTGAAAACTTGCTCGAAAAGAAAGGACACTGTCACCTTGGCGGTAAACGTGGAAACTGAAATAGCTTCAATCCATTTAGTATTATGGTTGATAGATAACAGAATATATCAATGTCCATAGGTGGCCGTAGGGAAAGGACTCACCACATCAATACTCATAGTGGAAAAGGGTTAGGAAGGCCCCACAATTTGGTGTTGGAATGTCAGATTTCCACCACGTTGTTATTGGCACTTAAGACAAGAGTCCAGCATCATGTACAGATTCCAGAATGTTATCCAAGTAACAATGATTCTTTAACCACTGTAATGTCTTAGCGACAGCTCCATGACCTACAGCTTAGTAGGCCTCCATAATAGTATCAGTCCTCGCAGAGGGACAAATAAAGTGCAACCACTTAGATCCTGACTTTTTATATAATGAACCTTCTTTAACCTGAGTGTCTTTGGTTAAGGATTGTAGCTTTGAGATAACCTCCTTAGATTCACGGAAACAGAGCTCAGGTCTACCAATTAGGTCATAAATGTGATCTTCCTCTGCAGAAAATAATGTTATTATAGGCAATAGTGAAAGTCCATCAGCGTTTTGATGAATAGCTTTAGTGCGATAGTGAATAGTGAAGTCATAATTTTGGAGCTTTAAAGCCCATCTAGCTAAGTGCCCATTGGGATCCTTCACATGTTGCAACCATTTTAGGGAGGAGTGATCTGTTACAATAGTGAAATGCTTGCCATATAAATAAGGGCGAAAATGCTTGATGGCAGACAACACAGCGAGGCATTCACTTTCAGTAATGCTATTATTGCGTTCAGCCTTAAAAAGGGTTTTACTATAGTATGCAATGGGGTTATCAACCAGATTGGTATCATGTTGAGCCAGAATGGCCCCAATAGCAATATCACTGGCATCAGTAAAAAGAATAAAAGGTTTGTAAAAGTCAGGATGGGCTAAGACGGGGGCACTCATTAAGGCTTGGCGCAACAGATCAAAGGATTGTTACTGTGATTCTTCCCATACAAAAGGGATTTCTTTATGCAAAAGATAAACTAAAGGTTCAGCAATCTCCACAAAATGGGGAATGAATTGTCAATAATAACCAACCATCCCTAAAAACACTTGGATATTGTGTAAGCTTTTGGGAACTGGCATGTCCAAAATAGCTTATATCTTATTAGATAAGGGTAAAATACTTTTGATATTAACTTTATGCCCCAAAAATTTTATCTCGGTTTTAAAAAAAGCACACTTTGATCGTTTAAGCTTAAGTGAGGCATGCCGCAGTCAGCCAAAAACTTCCTTCAAATGAGCCAAATGCTCATTAAAAGTGCGTGAAAAAACAGTAACATCATCTAGATAAACTAAAACACAAGAAAGCTTCAGATCCCCAAATAAGCCATCCATGGCTCGTTGAAAAGTAGCAGGGGCATTACAAAGCCCTTGTGGCATACGAGTTGTCTCAAATAGCCCCTCACTAGAAATTAGAGCACATTTTTGATGATCTTCCGGGGCAAGATCAATTTGCCAATAACCACTTGCAAGGTCCATAGCCAAGAAGTATTGTGATCCAGACAATAATCTCAATGAGTCATCTATGCGAGGTAAAGGATATGAATCCTTTTGAGTAACAGCATTGAGCTGACAATAGTCCATAACCACTCAGTGACTCCCATCCTTTTTTTAGATGAGTAGTAGAGGAGAAGTCCATGGACTCTTAGAAGGCGTTAGTAGCCTTGCCTCGAGGAGTTGTTTCAGTTCCACTGAGACTTTTGCCTCTTCAACTTTGGATTTACAATATGGTTGAGCTCAAATAGGGGGAGTATCACCAGTTTTCACCTGATGTTGTACCTCTTTTATCAGGCCAAAATTTCCTGGACCTTGGGCAAAGTTATCCTCATATTCTTCAATCAGGGCCTCAGCTTCAAGCTGTTATTCTGAAGTAAGTGAATCCCCAAATTTGACGTCAATTTGAGCAACAATAGGGGGATCTTCCAGCCCAAATTTGCATAAATCTCCACATCCCAAAATGAATAATATGTCATTCACAGGAGTAGGCCGTACATAGGCGATGGGATTATTGCTATTCAATTGCATAGGTCAGGAAGTGAGATTAGCCAGTAGAATTGAGACAGTCTCATTATAGGCAGGATCAAGGATACTCAGGCAGGGTAAGGCCTCCAAATGCAAGGGATTTAGGTGACCAAAGATCTCTAATACATGATCAGGGGGTACAAAGACTTGTACACCCGTATCAAAAATGATTTGAGCTTTGGGAGGAATAGTAATTAGAGAGTTAGAATATAATGGCATGCCCTCAGAGGCACAAGCAGATTGAGGTGGAATTATAGTCTGTGGACCAGTATTCAGTATTTGAGATGTGAAATAGACATGGGGTATTCCAGTAAGCAAACACGTCGTTTGAGTTCGCCTTTGCTAGTGGGGACATCATCTAAGATTAAAGGTACTCAGTACCCTATTAAAGAAAGGTATTTGTTTTTTAGACTGACTATTGCATCAAAATTGATGAGAAACTTAGTTCCTAAGCGCAGATCATAGCAGTTGTTATCCAATACCACTGCAGGTGCTGACACAACCAACTTTCCAAAATGCATTGGAAGAGAGGAATAGGCTCCTATAGATTTAATGTAGGAAGGTCCAGTAGTTCCATAATCTTAAAAATGGTTCAGGTTCAGAGCCAATTTGATTTTCTTCATAAGTTTGGACGAATTTACATTGATGGGTGATCCTGTATCAATAATAGCAAAAATTTCACCTTATTCATGATGACTTCCACCCAGGCTACATCAGTGCCAAAGTTTAGGATTGAGAACACTGAGGGATTAATCATTTGAATGGAATTAGAAGAAAAAGAGGAAGCATAAGCAGAAATAGAGTCTTTGTTGGATAATTCATCAGGGATATTAAGCTCATCGGGAGTGGATACCACATAACAATCTAAAGAAGAATCAAAAGGTTTCAACTGAGGCACCTGAGGTAGGTCAGCACAGGGAGCCTCGTGACTTATGCTGACTCCTCTTTTTTCGACTTTTCCTCTTGTTTTTTCCAACATTGAGACACCACATGGCCCACGAGACCAAAATAAGTACATGGCTCCTTCTTCAGTTTAGATTTAGGTTTAGGTGGCATCACATGGATGTAAGAACGAGGGTTACTAGAGGAAGTCAGATGTACCATCCCATTAGGGATTTTCTTAAGCACTTCCTTGATGTCGATAATGAAGCTGAAATTTTTTTTAAGTGATTTCAAGTGTAGTAGTAATTGAGTTCAAGAACTGAAAGCACTCATTACAGCTGATATAGCATCATCAACTGTAGTCTGGTCACACATAGCAAGTGTCTGGGCCTCATGGTAGAATCTTTTAGCAAATTCCTGGATAGACTCTCCTCGCTTAATTTGAATACTCATAAATGCTTGCTTTTGGTTGGAAAGTATTTGATCACTCCCAAATTCCTTTATGAGAGCGGTTTTCACTTGAGCCCACGTAGTGCAAACCTTAAGATGAGGAACCATAATCTCTTGAGCAAACCAGCTTAGGCAAGAAGTGATATGGTGGATCTTCTGTTGATCATTAGCTCCATCCATTGCGCGTTCATAAACAAAAAGAAATAAATGAATGCTACTTTCACCCGGTTCAAACTTATTCTTGAAGGTAGGTTTGAAAAGGGTGACTTCAGTGTTCAAGACGTGTACACCTGATACCGCGACTGGTCCAACCTCAGAGGGTTCAGACTCTGTGAGATGGGCATGAGGGGGAACTTGGTCAACTTGTTGTCTCAAGAGGTTCAAATAATCTTGTAAATGTTGAAACATTGATTAAGATGGTCATTTGTAGGAGCTCAGTTTAAGTTGGAAATCGCAGTAACCATCTCTGTTTGCTTGATCTCAAGTTCTTCACATTTGGCAACCAACCATTCAATGGACGCTGTCAATGAAGCAAATCGGGTTTCTTGAGTAGTTTGATTTGCATTTTATAGCTGATGTGCATTCTCAAAACCATCCAGTAGATTGATTAAGGAATAGTCCGGATTAGTTGGAAGACCTTCTAAGGATAAAAAACACCCTTGAGCTATGGCTCAGATTTGGGTTTTTAATGCTTGAACTCGAGATAATAGGAGCATTGAAGGTTCAGAATTGGATATTGGAAGCGAGGAGCCAGGGGGACCAGGAGGTCCCAGGGGTCCTTGAAACCCATCTCTACCTGAAGGACCCAGAGGATCTTCTCTAATATTACCCACCACTTGGACAAGATGTTGGGTTATCCCATTAAGCTCCCCCAAGATCTTCTCATGCTTGGCCCGCAACTGATCTAAATGTCTCTTAATCTCCTCCTCCAGGGAGGTAATCCAATGGTGAATAGGGTTAGTGGCATTGCTAACTTAATGAGATACTTCCTGGCTGATGTATCCCACAGCCCCATTATTGATTCTCACCAACTGGCTATGAATTTCGTTGATTTCTCTTCTATTATTGAGAATGGCCTCTCAGTTATCCCTTCCAAAATTGGATGCCGTTTCATAAAATGAAGATAGTTCAGAGTGAAATTGTTGCGCTAGAGTCAATTGGCGCTGGATTTCAAGATGATGCAACCCCAAAATCTGGAGTAAATGGTGAATAGCAGGATCTACATAATGCTGGAGATACTGTTCAGTTCTGGACAAACCAACTTTGGTAGGTTGTAACACTGCTTGGTTATATAAGTTTATCATGTTGTCAGCAGCCTTATAGCTTGGTCTTGATTAGGACGGCACCAGGCTGGATAGCCCTCCGATCAAGCTTTTGACGGTTACTTCAACATTTTCAGCTTGGATCTGATAATTAGATTGGTCAGGTCCCTTGATGGCCAAGTCCATTAAGGCTTGAAATTGTAAATTATTGATATTGGGTGGAAGGCAAATCTTGCCAGTTAGTTTTTACCCATTGGGTGATACTCAAAGATTCCTCTGAAGAGGGGCTCTCTTCGCTAGACATATTCATTGTTGTGAAAGTAAGTTTTCACCAGGTAGCCTCAGAAGCAGACCTGGCAGGGAGCACCAGTATTGTAGTTTAGTGAGAGATTATGATAAAAAGGCGCTACAAGGGCTACGAAATTATGAGTTCCGTGGCTTTAGCAAAGATCAACTTAAGTGCAATGAAGTTATTAGTTCCGTTGCTATGGATAATGCCAATTGAATATACAGAATTCTGTATGAAAATAGACCAAAAAAAAACTAAGCGAGGTGAGAATTGAGGTACTTTATTAATTAAAAACCAGAAATATTTATAGGGGAAATTTATCGTGGTTCTTCTCAAGGATTTCCTTGATTCACTCAAGGTAAGATCTTCCCTACCAGAGGACCAATATCATTGATTATTATTATTATTAAACAATTTGTGATGATTATATCTAATAGAGCTCTTGTTAGATGTGATCGACCTTCTTAGCAAGGGCTTAACCCCTTCAAAATGATTATTTATTTCATATTGCTTGGTCATCTTGGATTTCTGAGCTTCTTCAGATTGGTTAGACTCACCCATCAAAGGAGGTCAATAACTCCTAAAAGTCTTTCTTTGGTCAAACTGATAATCAGAAATAATCGTCTTGGATATTTCAAGCTCGTTAGACTGAGATATCAAATCTCAATATGGAGTAATTTCAGTCATCTTAGTCATATCTCCAACATGGGGTCTCATACTATCCTGGAGCATGGAGGAGTACAAAAAAACTTACAAGTGGGTTAAAGAACGTTTACTTGAAGAGAATAATGGAGACCATAATTGAAGTCCTGGATGTGTATCTAGTCTGTAAAAAGCAGTCCAGCCTCAAGACCAAGTTTTAATACCAACCTAACACCCCTTAACAGCTTTTCCATGCGATAAGCCTAGATTTATTTTGGCCCTCTACCCCAGACTACTGGTATAAATCAATACTCTGGTAGATATTGATTATTTTACTAAAATGGGTTGAAGCTGTGGCTCTTACTGCCCAAACTGCAAAAGCTACTGCTACGTAGCTCCAACAGAATATTTCATCAGCCATTGATGTCTTCTATTCCTTCCAGCAACAATGGGAAGAACATCACTTTGAGAGTGGTTAAGATCCTAGCTACCTCAATTGGGCCCAAAAGTATTTTAGCCCCCTATAACATTTCTCAAATGGTACCGTAGAAAGAGTTTATGGAACCCTGGTCTCCTTATTACGAAAAATGGCCAATTCAGACCCTCTTCACTGGGATCTACTCTTACCCAGTGCCCTCATGGCCTACCATACTAGTTACCAGAAGATCCTGAAAATATCTCCTTTCTGGGTTCTGTATGGTCAAGAATCTGGGGTGTCAGCTTTTTTAGACAAAGATACTTTCTCTGCTTGGACTGACTCTGAGCAAGCCATGAAAGAGTTAGCCCAGCACCTCATCCAGTTACAATAAGAGGCTATAACTAATTTGGCAAAGACTGTCAGTAAAGGGGGCCAAAAATCTAATGAGCTATGGCCCCCTCTTCCTTCTTTTCAAATATCAGACTTGGTGCTGTATTATCACTATTGAATCACTCTTATAGAAGTGAAAAGCTTGGGTCTATCTGGGAAGGACCTTACTTAGTTACTTATAAACAAGGGGATGAGTAATCCATCAAATTTCTTGCTTCTGGAGTTACCGTTAACCAAGTGCATAGCTGGTCCTTGCACCTTTATTCTCCACCTACCACCCTTGAAGCGTTAATGTTGGACCATTACATGTCTAATACTTTGAGAGGAGTGCTTTGGGGGTAAATGAGGCTAATATTGCCCAAAAAACCCTGGTCAATTCTTGGTGGAATCCCTCAGATTCGGTTAATTCTTTAATCCACCTTCCTCAGTCAGGTAGCCCTATTGTTGGTAGTAGGGTTGCGCAAAACCTGTGGCTGAATCATGAAGTCATTATGAGGTCTCACCATCTGGTTAGTTTAGATATACAAAATCCTTGACCCATGGGTCCATCTTACCTGTTACCAACTCACCATCTGCCCTTGAATTAAAGCAAGGCGAGTCTTGAGAGATCCAATAAGTCAAAATCTCATATTTCCTAATTTGAGCTACTCCTGACTTATGGTAAATTTCTCGCCCTCTCACTTCGAGCCTTAAATTACTTTATATACTAAGCAGCATAATATTAATGGGGTTCATTTTTTGACCCTGAGGTTATCACTAGCAAATATATATGATTAAACCAAATCTCTTTTTAGTACCTAATTTCTTGATTTATTAAAGTGGTGATAAGGTTTCTATATCCTCTATAAAAATTAGCTTAGAGTCTCAAAACTCCAGTCACTGCTAAATTGTTTTAATACTGTGCACATAGCACCAGCGAGCAACAAACCTGCCAGGATTAAACAGTGTGGAATGTTAACCCCATAAGCCCCACATAATATGATGGGATACCAGCTAGTATGTCCTGGGTTCGCTTAGCACATGGGTCCAATAAATGTGATGGTACCCCTGATTGTTAGTACTGGGGAACAAAGTACTTTATAGTCATGATAGACATCTGACTAGACGGTTCAAGATGAAGGTCTTAGGCAGAGTAGATGATACAAGCATTTTAAGATTCATACTAAACCAAGAATTGTATCACCATGGATTCCTGAAAGTAATAATAAGTATTAATGGAACCAACTCTATGTCCTACTTGATTCCAAGACTGATTAAATTAATGGGAACAAGAGGAGTGGTATCCATTCACTACCATTCCGAAACAAATGGAATTGTAGAAAGAGTAAACAGAATTCTGGCTGCAACACTGTGAAAATCATTACCAGGAAAAACTTCCACTTGGGGATCTTAGCTGAAACAGTCTCATTTACATAAAATATCGATTACCACATGGTGACAGGGAAAACGTCATTTGACCTCTTCTATGGACAAAGAGCCTCACTACCACCAAGTTTTTATTCATCAGTAAAACCAGCTTCTGAATTAGCGCAAAGCAATATTTGATCCAACTTGTGGTATAATAATCAAACTGCAACCACAGGCATTTGACATGTTATAAAAATTTATATCAAAGATGAAGGGTGATCAATATTGACTAACGCTTAATGAGTACCATGTGGGAGATAGGGTACCCAATTGCAACACCTATGGGTTTGTAAGAAGAAAATAATTGGACGCCTTAAGGTCAGGTCCATTTGAGATCATCACTAAGATTGTAATATATGCCTATATTCTAAAAAACATCAACAAAGTTCATATAGGGAACAGGGCTTATATCAAATACTTAAAGTATTGATCTATGAAAAAGATAATTCCAATGTTCCCTTGGGACCACTGAACCATAATTTCTATCAAGTCTCAAGAGGGGACTTTTGAACCGGAGATGATGGTCAATTTATAAAAAGAACCTCTGAATGTAATAATAGATTAAGTACCATTGCAAAAAGAATATATATATATAAAAAGAAAAATATATTGATTAGAAGGAAAAATCCTTAAGAAATCTAAGTGGAAAATTAAAAATATTAAAGTAATGTTGATTTTTATTTTTGCCAATAAAAATAATCTAGAATATTTCCCCCTTCCTTTGTCATGCATGAATAAGGGGATGAATTACAACGGAATTAAAGAAGATTATGAACAATTGCAGGATTGTCTCATGTTGAAACTGGGTCCTCTGAGAAGAGTAATTAGGAAGGAGTTTCATAAGACCCTCTTTGATAAAAAGCAGAGAGCCCAGCCTGGGGGGTACTGGAACCAAGGAATTGGTGAAGCTGACTATGAAGATCCTTGGACAGCGTGAGTCAGAACAGCTTAACCTATGGAAATAAAGGTTTTACAGAACAAATTATCAGTGAGATCATCTGCAGTAGTCCTGGTATGGCATGTGCCATAAAACTACACTCTAAGAAGGCAGCAGAGAGAAGGAGATGAAGAGGAAACATGCTAATGAGAAAGTGTTAAGATTTTAGCCAATGGTGCAAGTAAAATGACTTAACAAGGAAATCAAGGATCTATATACACTTTTCTAATGAAACTCCTGCTTGTAATTGGGAGGTAGATTCTTTGATAATCCTCAGTAATAGCCAAATAACTCCAGTACGCTCACTGTTTTTAATTCTACTGGTAATGAAAATTACAAGACCTTCTTTGTACAAAATTAGGAAATTAGTCCTTTATAATTGGGACTACTTATCCAGCAGGTAAACTGAGTACTTCTCTTTAGGAAGTATAAGTGCACACTACTTGATATAGATGTAAAGGCAGCAAATATTAATATCAGATAGATGATGGATGGACAACTAAAATTAATAAACTAAAGTACTGTAGTTATTAATGATTAATAGATAAATGATGTTTTATTAATCAGCCAGGCTCCGGTGTTATATACTTCTCAGGCATCTCCTGGTCAAACTCATTTATTGGATGAGTTCATTCATATTATTATAATCCTCTGCTGTTCATGGCAATAATCATGAAATATCCTCAAGTCAATTCAGCCCATGAATCGACTAAAGATAACAATTGTTTCAGCCCACTTGTTGGAAATTTTGCTCTCATAATTAGGATGATTTTGGTTGCAAACTCACCACCAAAATCTTCCCAAGTAGAGCTACTTCATAACTTGACAAATAACAATAAATGGGGATAATAATGTATACAAACAATAAAGATTAAGTACCCCTAATTGGGATGTTGGCAGGCCTTTCATAGCACTAAGTATACCCCTTAATTGGGACGTCTATGTTTAAGTGCTTAATAAATCAGTTTCATTAATCAAACCCAAAGTTCCGCCTTAGTGCATTAATATTAGTGCACTAATCCAGGCGGTGCAATTTAGTTAATTCCATGAGACCACTTTGCACCCAAGTGGACCCATAATCAGCCATAATGTAATTATATCATAGCTATTATTAGCTATGATAATCAGGTTACTTAGACACAATAAAAGCAGTTATGAGGTGAATCTGATTTATCAGATTATACAGATAAATCAGGAAGGATCAAAGGATCCATCAATGGGAATAATCTATTAGCATTATTGTTTTCTCAAAAAATTTACTTTTGAATCAACCATCAAAACCTAACATTTCCCCTCACTTGACTGGAATATAAACCCTTAGTTTCCCAATTTCCTCTGCAATGTCTGTAAACAGTACCTCTTCTGTGTATCAAAATTTGTTGCTGGGCTTGATTCCAAACAACGTCATCAGTTTAACCAACTGGACAGGACTATGCTATGCATATGTTCCTAGGCTCCCTCTGGAAATCATAATTAGGCCAACTTATTCCTGCACTGACTGTCATGATATCTACTCAGTCTAAGGGATGGGGAAATATATATTTCTTCCCATCAATCACCTTGAATAAGACTCCTTTTTCAGTGTAGGCATCCTTTTTTTATTTTGGAGAGAATTTTCTGCACTGGTTTAGGCTCATTGGCAAAAACTCCACTAACCACTTCTGGAATAAGACATCTGCAGGCTGGCAGAGGGTTGCCACAATGGGCAGACGAGACAATCAATCAGCATTCTGATTATTAGCACCAGCCTGATGCTTGATAGTAGTCATAAGCCTGCAGCTTAAGTGCCCAGCAAGCCAAACGTCCTTCTGGCTCCTTCAAGTTATTAAGCCAGCTCAGGGATGCATGATCAGTAACCATGGTAAAATGTATTACATGAAGATATACTCAGAATTGTTTATAGGCGTATATAACAGCCAAACATTCCCTTTCTGTCACAGTATAATTTCTCTCATGGGCATTTAGGGTCCAACTAGCATAGGCTACTGGGTGCTTTTTGTCGTCTTCTCCAACTTGGGACAAAACGTCTCCAATTGCCATTAATGATGCACCTGTCTGGACAATGTACTCCCAGTCAAAGTCAGGATAGCGCAACACTGGTGTGACTTATAGGTCCGAATGAAGCTGGTCAAATGCCTCCTGGCAGGCCAAATTCCACTCAAAAGGGACCTAATCCTTAAGTAGATAAAACAAGTGTTCTCCAATTTGAGCAAAGTTGGCAATAAATCGGCAATAGTACCCAATCATGACCAAGATACTTGAATGACCCGCTTGGATTTGGACTCTTCATTTTAGATATTGCTTCCAATTTGGCCGATTGTGGCTGAAGACCTTCTTTATAAATTACAAACTCAAGGTACTCAATTGGCTCTTACATAATTGACACTTCCAGGTCTTGATCTTCAAGTTTGTAGCCGCTAACCTCTTAAAACCTCTTCAAGTTGTTCCAGATGTTCATCAAAGGTGCAGCTGAAGAAGTTTATATTTTCTAGGTATACTTGTACACATAACAATTTGAGATTGCCCATTATAGTGTCCATCGCTCTCTGTAAAAATTGCTGGAGCATTACAGAGTCCTTGGGGCATCCTCATTGGTTGAAATAACCTTCTTGGGTAATAATAGTGCACTTTTCTTGCTCAGCTTTGGGATGGTCAATTTGTCAATACCCGCTAATTAAAAACATTGCTGAGAAGAACTTTGCACCCCTAAGCCTGTCTAGGGCATCTTTAATATGCGGAAGAGGATAGGGATCCTATTTTGTAATGTTTTTAAGCTTCCAGTAGTCAATAACAACCCTATTGCTCCCATCTTTCTTTTTTACAATGATAATTGGGGCAGCCCATGGACTCTTGGATGGTATCAACATAACATGGTCAAAAAGTTCCTTAATCTCCTTTGACACAACCTCTTCAGCAGTTTTCAAGCGCCTAATTGGCCTTAATTGAATAGGTAAATGATCCCCAGTATCTTCATATAGGTTACTCCTCTTGCATATCCCAGGTCAAAATCGCCCTTGGTAAATATTTCATGGTATTTCTCAAATAATCCTTGGACTCAGTCCTTTTCCTGTTCATTTAGTTCCCCTAAATTGGCCACAGGCATGACATTATGAAAATAATTCAACTCATTATTGGGAAGCCCTAGCTCATTCAAGGTTCCAAAAAACATGGAAAGATTCAATCTCCATTTTAGGAATCAAATGGAGATAAGCAACCACCTGGTGCCTTTTGATAAAAATTGGCCAATTCTGCATGTTTGCGCAAATGACACTAATTTCTTGATGCCCAGGAATAATTATATCAGGCGCCATATTAGGTTTGAGTTGAGTTCAGGACCAAGGTTGATAAACTTTGCCATAGAGCCCTTCTGGGGTTTTTAGTGTTAGCCCAGTCAAGATTGCTGCCTGCATTCCAGAGTCCAAAGTTAGCTCCATGTTTGCTCAAAGGGGTATTCCCATAGACTCATGGATTTGCGTTGGCAGGGCCTTAACTTGGCGCTTCAATTTAGAGTATTTTATAGGAATTATTCCATCTTGATAGGCCAAATTAATAAGCTGATTAGTCTTTTTCAATCCCAATTTTGCGCCTTTTGTATAGTAAATCAGGATGGTTTGGTTCAGAATGGTAAAATGTCATCCTTATGACTAGTAACCACTCCATATATTCTCATAAATTTGGTGCTAATAAGGACCTTGTAGTTCTAAATTAGGAAAAACTAAAGCCAGAGAGGATACTACTATGGATCCGAACCTTATAGGTAAGGCACTATATGCCCCAAGAGTTCTGGTGGTATGTGTTCCCGCAGTGCCATATTCTTGATCATGTGCAACATCCGGAGCTATTCCCAACTTCTTCACCAACTTAGTGCTGACAATATTTAAAGGAGCTCCACTGTCAATAATGGCCCAAACACGGACCTTATTGACAGTAATATCAGCATAAGTACACTCAGAGTATGGTTCAGAAGTGTTTATTAGGTGAATAGATTCAGAGTTTCCCGACTCCAAGTGTGATTTGAGTCAATAACATATGCCAGGGAAGTTTTCCGCCAGAGTCTGCATGGGTGTTGCGACCTGTACATCTTTTAAAGAGGGAAGATCACAGGAGCAAGTAGTATGAGGATCAAGGCCATGGTCCATAATTTGCTTAGCATATGGTTTAGCCACCTCTATTTGGGCTTCTTCTAAAGCTTTACCTGATTTTTGGCCTTTTCAGGATCTGGTTGTGACCATATGTACATTGTTGACCATAATGCAATGTAAGGAATCTTCATTAATTGAATCTGACACAAAAAGTTTTCCAGGATTGGGAGGAATGTTTTTGGTATGATGGGTGGTAGTAGAGCATTCCGCCTCTTTTCCACCTGTCTTTTTATCTGATTCTGAGTCTTTTTTAACTTTATATGCCACATTAACTTCTGATTTTTTGTCCATTTTGGTATAACACTTATTGGAAAAGTGCCCTTTTCTACCACAACAATGGCAAGTGATGGCATTAGGTTTGGGACAGTCAGATTTTTGGTCCTTAGAATTCCCATTTCTCTCTTGATTGTGACTTGTACTACTATTTCTGTTGAGGGCACGCGCTGCTGATTGTTTGCCAATTTGGCGCCTCAATACATTCTTGCACAGTGGCGTAAGTAGTCCACAAGTCTATTTGTTTCCATATCACGATTAAAGGTAGGAATCATTACTCATTCCAAATCATGATAGGGCTGCATGTCATGTTCTATGGCAATATTTGCATCAAATTCAGTCATAAAATTTGATCTGAGGAGCATTTGGGCTTCATAATAAAATTGGTCAGAAAAGACTTTTATGGACTCATTGGGTCTGAACTCAATATTCAAGAGCTCTATCTTTTGGGTTGACAGCTTTTTGGGCCTGCCAAATTCCTTAATGACAGCATGTTTGGCCTCATCATAAGACCAATCTTCCCCTAAATAGGGCTTTACAAGGTCTACGCTGTGTGAATCCAAACAATTGATTAGGGCTGTTTCTTTTTCATGATCAGACGCTCCTCTCATGCCCTTCTCAAAAAGCTTTAAGAAGGAGTATATATTGCCTTCTTTATCAAATCTCGGCAAATTTAGTGGTTTGAAATCATCTCTGCCTGAGTCCCTAAAGGGAGAGGCAGTTTTCTCTCCTCAAGTTTGACTGACTTGGAGAACCTTTGGGAAGAATAGGATGTTGTGAGCGGCTTGGAGTTGGCATAGAGGTCAATACACGTGGAATATTTCATGTATTTGATAAATACATTCCATATTCTTCATCTGCCTCATGATAATCTTCAGAATAGCTTGATTCTGTTTTCTGAAATTAGGATTGACGTGGCTTCTGAAGCACAAATTTGCATTCCTTTGGGGCTGTACCTTCATCCTCCCCTCCCCCAAAATTGGTCGCACACTTGCAACTATTAATCTTAGGATTCTCCATCTCCTTGTTAACTTGAGACAGATCTGCTTCAGCTAATGCCTGTTGGGCCAAAAGTGCTTTTATATCTTCTGACATTCTCTTCATTCTGGTGTTAGTGAGCGATAGTCAGCTCTCCATATTATTTTTCTCATCAAATAAAATGGTATTAGAAGTACAGAGTTCGAAAATAGTTGACCATACATTGGCTAATATAGACTTAATATCTGAATTGTCTGGTTGTTCTACTGTGATGGGAGGTAACTGGGCTAAAGCCTCGATATCCCTTAGAGAAACTGCAATTTCAGCCCGGATATAGTCTTCCATTCTGACATAACTTTCTTCCAACTCTTGGAGGGTTTTCCTTGAATCATGACCCTGTTGTAGAAGATTTGCTGTATTGGATGCTACGTAATGGTACTGCGTCTCAAGTCTGATGCAGTGGTCGGTAATATCCCATTTCCACTAAATTGAGAATCCAGAATTATTTAGCACTTGTGTTGCTATTTTTGGGACACCTTCATTATCTGAAGCTACCAACTCGTCAATCTGACCATGAGCTTCTGCTGCAGCTTCAGTGTTTAAACAATTGCTTTGCGCACTTCTGCAAAGCATGTATCCAGCTTTTCTAACAAGCAAGCTTGGGCTGACCAATTCTCATCTTGGACACAGTGGAGGTGGGAAAGCTCAAGATTATGGCGTGCAAAAATGCGTTGAGCATGTTTGATAGATGGCTGTACAAAGTTGACCAAATATTCATATGTGTTGGCCTGGTTCTCTTGGAGTCTCTGGCCCAAAGCAGCCATGGTGGCTTCTCTGTACTTTTGATAAATCTCGTTCTTCAGGACTTGGTCCTACAAATATAGTAAAACAGACCAAAGCTTGTGTCAATTGCTGAAGAACAAGCCTGGTAACCTCAAAACAAGGTTTCCAACATTTCCTAGATATTTGCCTAGGTAGACTCAGCTGTATTAGAGGGTAATGTTGGACCTGTTCCAGTCAATATTAGTTTTAATGACTAATTGTTCCCCTCCTCATTTTTGTAATGACTTGATGTAAAGTGTTCAAGTAATGAACATCGCATGTTTCCATATCGTTGTCACTAAACTTTCAGGAAAATTCTAAAAAGCTGATTGTCTATGTTCATATTAGGTAGTTGTATTTTTTGAGTGAGCACCAAAATGTTAAGTTTTTAGCTGATGGTGCAAGCTAAAATGACTTAAAAAGGAAATTGAGGATCTATACTCGCTTTTCTAATAAAACTCTTGCTTGTACTCAGGAAGTAGATTCTCTGATAAACCTCAATATTAGCCAGGTAACTCCAGTATGCTCACCATTCTTAAGTCTACTGACAACAACAATTACGAGACCTTCTGTATTCATACAAAATTAGGAAATTAGTCCTTTATAATTGGGACTACTTCTCCAGCAGGAGAACTGAGTACTTCTCTTTAGGAAGTATAAGTGCACACTACTTGATATAGATGTAAAGGCAACAGATATGAATATCAGATAGACGATGGATGGACAACAAAGATTAATAAACTAAAGTACTGTAGCTACTAATGATCAATAAATAAATGATGTTTTATTAATCAGCCAGCGCCGGTATTATATACCTCTTGGGCATCTCCTGGCCAAACTCATCTATTAAATGAGTTCATTCATATTATTCCAATCCTCTGCTAGTCATGGCAATAATTATGAAATATATCCAAGTCAATTTGACCCATAAATTGACTAAAGATAACAATTGTTTTAGTCCAATTGAAGGCAATTTTACTTTCATAATTGGAACAATTTTGGTTGCAAACTCAACATCAAAATCTTCCCAAGTAGAGCTATGTTACAACTTGAAAATAACAATAAATGGGGATAATAATATATATGAACAATAAAGTTGACGCACCCCCTAATTGGGATGTTGGCAGGCCTTTCATGGCACTAAGTACGCCCTTAATTGGGACGTCTATGTTAAGTGCTTAATAAATCAATTTCATTAATTGAACCCAAGATTCCGCCTTAGTGCATTAATATTAACACTAATTTAGGAGGTTCAATTTTGTTAATGCTGTGAGACCACTTTGCACCCAAGTGGACCCATAATTAGCCATAATGTAATTATATCATTGCTACTATTAGCTATGATAATTGGGTGACTTAGACACAATCAAAGCAGTTATGAGGTAAATCTGATTTATCAGATTATGCAGATAAATTGGGAAGGATCAAAGGATCCATCAATGGGAGTAATCTATTAACATTGATGGTTTTCTCAAAGGGTCTATTTTTAAGTCAACCATCTAAATCTAACAGAAGGATCATGCAAGACATATTGATCAAGGAAAAAGAAGATTTGCTCTTTAATCTAAATTAAACTATGCTGGCTGACTTAGGCCCAGGAATGGAGCAGCGTCTACCTCTGAGAATCTATCTTTACTGGACAATTTGGTCAAGCGGGGGATGTGTTGAGATATCAGTATGCCCACACAATCCAGCTTATTTGATTATACAATTATATGATTTATCTGACAGGGGTGAATTACTATAACAAATGTGAGAGTTATCATAAGATATGATAACAATTATAAGTTATAATTTTAATGGGAACTAAATACTCTTCCAGAATTTAATTCTGCCATATTACTGATATTCAAAAAGGAGGATTTCTAATGACATATTTAAATGGTTCAATTATTGATCTCATAATTAAAAATTCAATTATATTTTATGAGTAGATTAGAGTTTGTCTTCAATTGATTAAGGGTTTATTGTCAGTTGGTGGGCATTAATGACGCTTTTGGTAGCAACTCGTGGGTTAACCTTTTAGGTAACGTGACCATCTGTTAATGGATAAAAGGTCCCATTAACTAAGCAGATTGCTAACTTAATATGGATAATTCTCTGAAATTTAATTGAAGTCATTGAGACACGTTCTTCAATATAACTCAGAAGGGGTCATGTTCTAGTTGGTTGCAGATTTTAAATAGATGAATGAATAAAATTATTAAATATAAACAGCTCTAGAGGGATGATTATTGTCAACTGATGCCGTTCTTATTGGGGCACCAACAGAAGAGTTAGGCGCCAGGTTACCCTATATAAATCCCTTTTTTCAAATAAAGCAGAACATAAAATCTCATAGAGATCTAGACTGTTATACATTTAGGTATTATTACTCTTGGAAGAGTTAGAGGTAGTTATCCTTTGTCTTGATATTGCATTCACGTTCTCTGTGGGCTCCTGCGTTGAGAGGAAGGGTGAAGTTCCCTTGATCCAGAAGTTGCTTACTCTAGAGAAAGAGTTGAAGGGATATTATTTCCTTGTCAGAAAAATTTCAAGTAAATTAAAGGATAGAAGAAAATGCGTTAGCACATCTCTAGAGTTGAATACAATATTCAATTTGGATGTGGAGATCTCAACTAGGACAATAGTCTTAAAGCTATTGTCAACCCAGTATTTACTATATCATTAATCTATTCAACGCACACACTGAACCTGTGCAGTAAACACTAAAAGTTTACACATCATTTATATGGAGTATTTTATAAGGCTATTATGAATCACGCATCAATCCACTGGCTGAACAACATCAAGGATCCAGAAGGACGCCTTTACCAATGGGCAGTATAACTCCAAGGGTATAATTTTGAGAAGATATATAGAGTAGGCAGCAAGCATCTCAATGGAGATAGACTGACTCAAATAATAGTTTTCCACCTTTAAGCATATGAGAGCAAACATTTGTATGACCTGATTGGATTACCAGAGGAGGATTGCCAAGATGAAACTGATAAACTGAAGCCTACCCTAAGAAGATAATCCACAGATACCTGGCGTATTAATGGAAACCTTCAGATGAATATCTAAGATGAGTGGTACCCAAACATCTGACCTAAAGACTGAATGGAACTTGTGATTGAAGCTCAATAGCATGTTAGCCATGGACTATTCCAGAAGGCATTGGCATACCTAAGGGAGTGGTTCTATTGGAACTCAATGTCAGACAAAGTATATCAAACTTTGGAACTCTTTTTATCCTTTGCAAGCTTTGGACCCTAAGAGCGCTTTGAGTTCTAGCCATTCTTTCCAACAGCTTATTCCACAACTTACCATTGACATGATAGTACTATTACCTACCACCTCAAATAGATCTTAGTTAATCATGGTGGTCATTGGCCATTTCACCAAATGGTTAGGCATCAGTAGACAAAACCTACATTTCAGGATTGACTGCTAGATTCCTGTATTATCAAATGATAGCAATACATGGATTCCCTCAGGTTTTGCTATCAGACAACGGCAAGATCTTTATCTCTAATGTTGTGAGAAAGCTTCTTATATTGTTAGAGTTATACAATAATTCACTACTCCGCATATGTCAGCCTCTGATGAAAGCATAGAACGCATAAACAGAATCTTCGTAGAAATATTGAGGAAGATGGCCCTGAACTACAAGTCAAAGTGGAACCAACTGTTGTCATCCGCGCTGCTAGTATATTGGTTTAGTCATCACTGTGTAATTATCTTATCTCTGTTTAAGACCTTGTATAAGCGAGAAGCAGTGCTACCCACCTTGTTGACACCAATTTTCTCTAAAGATTGCAAAATCTTATCACTTGGGAGTTACCAGCAAGGGTTGCCTGATGAGATGATAAAACTTTATCTGTAGCATCCAATACAATGAAGATACTATCCTCAAAGAATCATTTTTGGGAGTCAAAGATGGACTAGAGTACCATTTTGGTAGGAGGCAAAATTATATTCTATCATGTACAGGAAGCTAACATGAGAAGCTAAAAGTCATCTGAACTGGCCCTGCAACTGTCTTAGTCAAAAGGGGATCTGAGTATTTTATAATGAAGATGACGGCAATATGGTAATTAACAGAGTACATTCCAGAACCTTAAGTCTTTAACAAACCAGGTTCCCAAAACCTGGTTTGCCATCCCAATACATAAAACCTTACGCAAAAAGAGGGTTGCCTCAATTGAGGTGTGGACAGGTTGGTAGAAGGTTGTCAGCCATCAAGTTTGGATAAATTACCCTACTTAATGGAAGGGCCTGTTGGCGACTCAGGGGAATTTCCCATTTTAAGTGGAGGTCCAATGTAGCATCCAATATTCTACCACACTCTAACTACCTGTCTGGACCCAGAAAGTACGCACTTACAGGTGATATACACTTACAGTCATCTCCACTGGTGACCATAACCAGGACAAGGTGCAGTAAGATTGGACGGCCTGTCAATACCTCAAAATTACCTCACACCTTCCAAAGCCATGAGTCCACAGCTTACAACACCTGGTGCGCAAGGGTTCAATATCCGCATAATTCTGAACTAATTGCTGGTCAACCTGGGATAAAAACTGATCCAACTGAATATTTTATAATTCAATATAGAGGTAAGTAAAATGGCCATTTGTTTGATACAGGCTTTTTAGAGGGAGCTCACAAATGTTTGGGAACGCAGAATTTGGAAACCAAAATAAGATAGAATTCCAACTTGAGAGTTAGAATAGTTTACACTGGAATATAAACTTGACTGCTGAGTCAATATTATTAAATAAATTAAATGTTGAAACTGGATGATTCCCAAGTTATTCTGATGAGTTTAAGCCCTATTCTTATAATTCAAATAATAATAAAATATAATTATAATTATAATTATAAATCGTGTGTTTTTCTTTCTCCTAAGCGTCACTTTTCTAGAGAAAAGGAAGATTCAAGCTGAATTAGAACAGAATAATCAGTACAGAAGGAAAAGATATACAACTTTAATAAGAAGTCCTGGCAAACATTGAAAGTATGGTAACTCCACCAACATGTCGTTCCCCAAGGGCATCAAAAGCTCTCACAATGAGCTCCTATTAGCCACTTGAACCAGACCAGATGAAAGATGCAAGTCCCTACTGAAGGGTACTTTAAAATGCTACACCAGCATATGCTCTACAATAGTATCCACCAACCGCTCCCCTCCTCCCCTGTTAAGCATGGGGTTAGAGTGAAATTCAGGGTTGAACACCTTGAGATCTTGTTGGTGATTACCAAAAAAAAGAAAAAATATTTTTAGGTATCCATTTTTTAGACAAGAATTTTGTTGAGGATTTATAGATATTAGCTTCACCACAGCAGAGCAGGTGGACACCATGGCAAAGGTTATCATCAAGGTAACTATCAAAGGTATGCCTCGCCACATCAAGGTACACTGCACCCTCTGAAACAAGGAGAATGACCTCTCCATACCCTAAAGATCTCCCAACCAATCTCCCCATAACTTCATCAAAGCAGAGCTGATCAAAGGCCTTGATGAATATGAAAGAGTGAAGCAGTTTGAGCTGCAGCACTTCCACCTCATATCAGAATCCTGCAGCAGGAAGGCGATTGTGGTTATTGACTACAAGCCTGAAGTAGAAGCCAATCCAATCTGATCCCATGCATTGTGCAGCTCATCTTGATGGAGGGATAAGCATCCAACCCCTTCAAAGTTACCCCAGAGAAGGCTCCACCCATCTGCCAGCACTGCCAGGCGCTTGGTCATTGGACCCACGCATGGCCTGATTTAGACAAACATCAGGAGGAGGACCCAGAGGAATGGACAAAACTGATGAAAATTTGGAAAATGCCAGGTGGTGACAACCCCATTCAACTGGGGGAACATGGCAAGTACCAGATCATCAAACTGGTCACCACCAAACAATGCAAAGCAGTGGAGAAAGTGAAGAGATGATCAGAGGCCAGAGCGAGGGCTGAGGAAGCTAAAAAAGTGAATCAAACTATAGAAACAACCAACAATGTTGGAAACACAAACTGATTTGAGATCCTGAGGGAGACCCCTGAGGAGTTAATAGAGGGGACAGTGAACCAGCAGACACAGGCGGTGGCACAGGGGCAAATGCAGCCCACAGGAGTGGGAAATGAACTGGTGCTGGTTCAGGCTGGATTTCACAACTCCAGTCACTTAACTATAGTCTCAATGAAAAATCTTAGAATAAAGATTACAAAAATTTTCAGTTGGTCCAGCTACCAATAGAGTGAGCGCTGCCTCAGCTTGACACAGTTCAGTGGCTCAGAATTCCCAACCAGGAACTTGAAGCTCAATTCACCTGAATTCTGATAGAACTGGGTCAAATGGCCTGGAACTATCTGATTAAGGTGGATTGGGTGGATTGGGTAATCTGATCACAATAGGGATGTTCAATATTGCAGGGCTGAAGGCCGCCACGTCCTGGGCCAAGAAAATTTAGCACATGCGAAATCCTCCAACCAACATCCTGGCAATCCAGGAGAGTTATTGCCTGAGGTGGAGGAACCCAAGTGGACCTGGATGCTCCTCTCAAACTTCTTAACTTGGTCCACCCTCTGCGAGTTCATGATAAAACCAGGTTGTGGCATCACCATCACATCTTTGACTGATCACAAAGGGGCGAGTCCAGGCCATCACAAACACCTGGTAAGGAAATCAGTACACCATGGTCAACACCTATGCCCCCAACATCCCTAGCGAATGTGCCAACTTCTTTGAGGAGGTGGCCAATTTACCACTACCAGAAGACAACTTTCTCCTAGGGGACATGAACTGCTGGCTCACAAGGGCCACAGATAGATGTCCCAGACATCAATCATCCCCGCAGACACCAGAAAATCTCATCACTCATTTCCATGATGAGAATTTTTGATGCACGCCTTAAGAGCATGCCAAATCTTGAGCACATGATGAAGCCATACATCATAGAGGGCGAGCTGCTCTCAATGTCATGCATTGACCTAATCTGCATCCTGGCAACCCTTAAGCACATGGCAGGAAACTTCAAAACAGTTAAGTTTCACCCACTTGGATTATCAGCTGGTAAAGATTACCTTGAGGTCAGAGATGCGGGCACAACTGCACCCAAAATTTGAAAATATTCACCCAAAAACTGTGAGTAACGTTTACTTTACCCACAAGCTAGTGGTACAAACTCTGTCTCATGACATGAGGGACCCTCTGCGATGACCTGATCCATATCTGGGGATGTCTAAAAGCAAAATTGGTCACTGCCACAAAATGCACATCCTCCAGGAGGCACGTGGCTGAGGTATCAGCTCTTCAAAGAGAAATCAACCAATAAACACATCTTGAGAAGGATGCCCCCCAAGTGGGCCACAGCACCAACTGGATGAGGAAATGGGTTTGATTGACCCTTGAGATCCAAGGTTTCAGCAAGCAAGCCCAGGAATGGCTCATGTTACAGGTGGGAGCAAAACTGGTGGCTGAGGGTGAAAAAAATCATCCAGATTCTTTATGTGCCAGTTCACCACTTGGAAATCCCAGACCCAATGTGATGCTCTGGCCATGCAAGATGGCACTGTAGCACATTCTCCAGAGGTGCTAGCATAGATAACCCATGACTACTATATTAATTTATACTCAAACAAGGGTGCATTACCTCAGGACATCAGGTCCTTCCTTGTGAGGGTAGAGCCACCCCTGACCCTGGATTGTCAGTGCTACAGTTCTTTTGACTGGCGCCAGGGTTCGCGGTGGCTCAAAGCTGGAAAATTGGAAATGAGCACCAAAGAGGAAACGGAAAAATAAAGGTTAGTTTACCAAATATTTTATTAATTCAAAATGCTTCAATATTTATAGGGTGCATGGGGACTCAATGCCTTTGGGATCTTTGGAGCCTCATCCAATCAGGATCTTTACTAACCTTCCAGAAAGGCCTCCTTGAGGGCGTCCTCAATGGATATCGTCGCTCACCTGACTGAGAAGGTGGAAAGCCCGCTCCACGTGACTCAGTACTAGGTAAGGATGATCCAGAAAAAGTTTTGTCTTGGCTGGAATCAATGACCAATTTGGTATGGCCAGATTTGGAAGATGGGAATTTGAGACAATTTTTCTCTCAAATCCTGACAAGGCCCCCTTCAAGATCCTGTCAGAGGGGGAAGTACAGCTGGAGGAACTGACCATGCACTCAGTTTACAACAGTCCCTTGATTGGTATCAGCAATGGAGTATTCAGACTTCACCTTGTGTATCACTTTGTAGGGCCCAGACCACAGTACATCGAGCTTGTTCTGTCAGCCTCCAGGTCAATGATGATAAAAGAGAATGAGGTCACCTAGTTGAAATTCTGGTAAGGAGGGTCATCCGAGATTTGATCAGGATGTCTCTCTTCCAGTGGTGATAACAATGCCTTGAGTGGCTTGGGCTTGGAGCCAGGACAATTTCATCAGCAAGGGCCCTCATATTTAAATTGGCGTTCTCAGGAGTGGAGGCTTCAAACAGGGGCTGGACGCTACTGGGTAGTCATGGGGCCCGCCCATACAGGGCTTCAAATGGGGACATTTTGATAACATGGTGGTAGCTTACTCGGTATGCAAGCAGGGCGCTGGGCAAATAATGGTTCCAGCGGCCAGGATCTGAGGCGGCCAACTTTTGCAGGATGGAGACAAGAGTTCCATTAGCCCTTTCTACTGCCCCATTAGTAGAAGGGTGGTAGGGAGCAGCGAAACTCTGGGTGGTTCCAAATAGCGAAGTTAGCTCCTGTACTACCTGGGAGGTGAAGTTCAAACCATTGTCCGAGAGCAAGGTCTGGGGGCACCCATGCTGGGTGAAAATGGAGCGAACAAGGAACAAGGCGGTAGCCTTAGCCATGGCTGCAGGAACTGAGATCGCCTCGACCCACTTAGTCAGATGGTCTATGGCAAGAATAATATACTTGTGACCATGTAGACCAGTGGGGAGGGGACCCACCACGTCGATACTAATGACATTGAAGGGCTTGGTTGGTGCAACGACGGAGTGCTGATATCGAGGGTTGGCCCAGTCTTGAGATTGGCAGGTCATGCAGGCTTCCAGAACCTCTTGGATGGTTTTGACCATTTGGTCCCAGTAGCAGCGTGACTTCAGCCACTCATAGGTCTTCTTGACCGCACCATGCCCAACAGTAGTGTGGCCTTCCAGGATGACATCAGTGCGAGAGGAGGGTCAGATGTAGGGAAGCCACTTCTTGTTGACTCTCTTGTAGAGTAACCCATCCTTGACCTGGGTGTCTTGAGTCATCCAGCGGAGTTTGGCTTGGACCTGGGGGGATTCCAGCTCCCAACGTTCAGGCTGCCCTATTAAGTCATAGAGCTGATCCTCCTCTGGGGTCAGGACTGCTAATACTGGCATCCTGGAGAGTCCATCAGCGTTCTGGTGAATAGCACCGGCGCGATGGATGATGGTGAAGTCATAGCTTTGTAGTCATAGGGCCCACCTGGCCAGCCATCCATCCAGGTCTTTCATTTGTTGCAGCCATCAAAGGGAAGAATGGTCAGTAATGATAGTAAAATGGGTGCCATAGAGGTAGGGCCAAAAATGCTTGATGGCTAAAAGAATGGCTAGGCATTCCCTCTCAGTGATGCTGTAGTTTCGCTCAGCCTTGCTTAGGGTCTTGCTAAAATAAGCTATGGGATGGTCGACCTGGTTCTCATCATGCTGAGCCAGGATAGCCCCCACAGCGACGTCACTAGCATCTGTGAACAGCAAGAAGGGCTTGTCAAAACGGGGATGAACTAGAACAGGTTTAGTACATAAAGCCATACGTAGAGCGTTGAAGGCCTGTTCCTGCTCAGGTCGCCATTCAAATGGAACATTTTTTGTAGAAGGTAGAACAACGGCTCAGCAAGGTCAGCAAACCGTGGGATGAACTGACGGTAATAGCCCACCATACCTAGGAAGACTTGAATATCTCATAGGCTTTGGGGGCGTGACATCTTTTCTATAGCATTGACCTTATTGGGGATAGGTTGAATGCCACGTTTGGAGACCTTATGGCCTAGGAACTCTAGCTCAGGCTGGAAGAAGGAGCACTTTGAGAGCTTGAGCTTGATGGAGGCCTTCCAGAGATGCTCAAAGACTTCCTTAAGGTGGTCAACATGTCCATTAAAAGTTCGCGCAAAAAATGGTGATGTCATCCAGGTAGACCAGGACACAGGAGAGCTTCAGGTCCCCAAGGATCCCATCCATGGCGCGCTGGAACGTGGCTGGGGCGTTGCAGAGGCCTTGGGGCATCCAGGTAGGCTCAAACAGCCCTTCGTGGGCGATTAGAGCACACTTGGCTCAGTCTTTGGGAGCGAGCTCAACCTGCCAATACCCGCTGGCAAGGTCCATGGCTGAGAAGTACTGGGAACCTGCAAGCAGTCAGAGCGAGTCATCAATATGGGGCAGAGGATAGCTGTCCTTCTTGGTGATGGAGTTGAGTCATCAATAATCCATCACCACCCGGTGCTTGCCATCCTTCTTTCAGACCAGCAACAGCGGGGAGGACCAAGGGCTACGTGAGGGAACCAAGAGCCCCACGTCGAGCAGCTGTTTGAGTTCTACTGTGACCTGGGCCTCTTCAACCTTGCTCTTGCAGTAAGGCCAGGACCAAAATGGGGGGGCATCCCCAGTTTCTACATGGTGGAGGACTCCATTCATCCTTCCAAAATCATAGGTCAAAGTGGAGAATAGATCCGAGTATTCCTCCAGGAGCTCCTGAACCTTAAGTCGCTGTTCATCAGAGAGGTCCTTTCCTATGTTAGCGTCAACCAAATTAACTGAGGATGGCGACTCCAAGCCAAGGTCCCTCAATTCCCCAAAGCTTTGGATGTCAGCAACAGCCCCCATCAGTAACAGGCAAATGTAAGCGGCGGGTTGGTTAGGTCCTATAACTTTTGGTTTGTCAGTCAGGTTGGCTAGCAACACTGATATTGATCTGGCATACGCTGGATCAAGGATTCTGGGGCAGGTCAGCACTTCCTTGGGAGATGGGTTATCCAGACCTCAGACCTCCAGTAAATACCCCAGGGAATGTTGACGTGGACCCAGGTGTCAACAATGACCTGGGATTTTGGGGGCACGGTAGTGGCCTGGGGCAAGTAAATTGGCATCCCCTCAGATCCATCCACAGCAGGAGGGGGCAGCCAGACTCGAGAGCCCCAGACGTGGTACTCAAGCTGATCAATTTGTCCTTTGGTCTCCAGTAGGCAGGCTCAGGCCTTGACATCCACCCTAGAGTCATGGGCAGTTTCAAAAACCAGAGGGACTCAGTGTCCTAGAAGGGAGAGGAAACCACCATCATAGTGGATAACAGCCAAATAGTCTCAAAGAAACTGGGTTCCAAGGAGTAGATCATAGCTGGTGTTGTCCAAAGTGATGGCGGTTGTATCCAAAGCAAGCTTCCCAAACCAAATCAGTAGAGAGGAATAGGCCCCTATGGATCAGGTGCACTGAGGGCCAGCTGTGCCATACTCCATGTAGTGCGGCATGTCAGGGGCAACCTTGATGCGTTTCATCAGCTTGGAAGAGATAACGTTCATGGGGGAGCCACTGTCAACTATGGCATAAACTGGAATCTTGTGGACCCAGACAGCAACTCAGGGTGACCAAACTTCCAAACTGAGGCGGCAACGTAAGGAACATAGGAGAATCATCAGAAGAAGAGTAAGCAGTATCAATGTCTTTATTGTCATTAGATACCGCAGCTACTTCTTTGGGGTTAACAGCTTCTGGTTTGTGTGTAGGGGTTACTTGAGGCTGGACAGGGGTGTCAGCATGGAGCGCCTCGTCCTTCATGCTGACTGCCCTTTTCCCGCCTCTTCAGCTAGACGTTTCCAACAAGTTTTGGCGCTATGCCTAAAGCCATTGCAATAGGTGCACCGCGGATGGGGGTTTTCTGGTTCTCAACTACATGGACCCTAGGGCGGTTAGAGGGGCCAGCGGCCGCAGCCTTAGAGTTCAGGATCGTGGCAGGGATCTCGTTGAGGGCCTCCTTGATCTCTCTGATACAAGTGAACCCATTCTTCTGCCCAATCATGTGCATCTGGACCTCAGGATAGGACCCCAGGGTGGAGATGACGGCGGTAATGGCGTCATCCAGAGTGATACGGCTTGTCATAACCAAAGGTTGAGCCTGAGCGTAGAACCAGTTGGCAAACTCCATAGGGTTTTCTCCTTTGTTAAGTCAAATGCCCATGAACGCTTGCTTCTGGTTGGCCAAGGTTTGGTTACTGCCAAACTCTTGGATCAGGGCGGTGCATACTTGTTCCCAGGTGTTACACTCCTTCAGATGGGGAGTCATAATTTCCCAGGCGGTGCTGTCTAGGCATGAGTGGATGTGCTTCACCTTTTGTCAGTTGGTGGCCTCCTCCATAGAACTCTCATAGGCATACAAGAAGGAGGCGATGCTCTCCCATCCTGGGGGTGAACTTCTCCTTGAAGCTAGGTTTAAAGTTAGTGACAATAGGAGTAGAGAGGGTGTTAACGCCTGGGATAGGCGTCAGCTCTGAGATCTCTGTTTCTGCATATTCTCAAGGAGCCCTTGATCTAGCCACCTCCGCAAACCTTCTAAGTCTTCTTGGATATATTCCCAGTTTTGACTGAGGGTGGAAGCGGATGCCTTGCTGGCAACCTGCTCCTTTAAGGACTGAATTTCGGCGTTCTGTAGTTGGAGCTGGTTTTTGATGGTGGCCAACTGGGTTTCAAACCCACAACATGTCATTTTGAGTCAGGAGATGCAAGCATCAGTGAGCCTCATGAAAGTGCTGAGGTTATCCATCTCATCCAATAGTGCTTCAATGGAGACCCTGGGGTTGAGGGGAACACCATCCGTTCAAAGCTTGCATCCCAAGGCCACCTGTTGGATCTGGTCCCGCAGGGCGGCCAGAGCAGTTATTATATCCTTTTGCCAGGGGTCTTCAGGTTCACCTGAGGTGGGGGGCCAGAAGGCCCTTGAGGCCCACGAGGTCCCTCAGGTCCTGCTGGCCCCTGACGCCCCTTGGGACCTTCTGGCCCCTCTAGGCCCTTCTGGTCCAGCAGCTGCGGGGGAGTAGTCACGAGAGGCCAGCTCTCAGTAGCGCTGCTGTAGGGATTGTAGCAATTCTTCAGCTTGTTGCAATCGTTGGGTCCATGTCACTTCAAACCACTGAGCATTTTGGTGAAACTGCTCCTTGAGGTAGCTGGAGATGCCGCTATCTAATACCACCAGTTGGTCGCAGATTTCATTGATTAGTCATCAGTTATCAAGGATAGCTTCACAATTGTCATGCATGAAGGAGGAGGCCACGTCATAGAAGTCAATAATATATGAATGTAAATTTTGGGTGAGCCCTAGGTGCCGGGAGACCTCCTGATGGTGTAATCCTACTAACTGGAGGAGGTGATGAATTGCGGGATGAACAAAATTATGAAGGTAGCGATCAGGTCCCAAGGTAAGCTCTCCAGCAGGTAATGCGGCCAAGGAGTATAGGTCTCACATTGTGGATGGCACGGCGGAGGCGTGGGAGCAGCTGGAGCAGACACCCTCAGCGTAGATGCTGAGGATTAGTTGTTTGATGACATTGTGGGTGTGTTTGAGCTGAAGTTGATATTGGCCCCCATCTAAAAGGGCAGCAAGAATTGGAAGGCGGCGCGGAACTCTAGCCTTTCCAGCTGCAAGGGCGGCGTTGCATATCAGGAAGAACTAACCCATCAAGAAATGCTCCTCAATTGACCAGTCATTTGGTCTTCAGGGTTGCTGTTGGTTTCCATTTTTGTGATTGACGTTTTCACTGGGTCAGCTCGGAGCCCCTGTAGTGAGCACCACTTTGTCAGCGCTACAGTTCTTTTGACTGGCGCTGGGGTTTGCAGTGGCTCAAAGCTGGAAAATTGGAAATGAGCACCAAAGAGGAAATGGAAAATCAAGGTTAGTTTACCAAATATTTTATTAATTCAAAATGCTTCAATATTTATAGGGTGCATTGGGACTCAATGCCTTCAGGATCTTTGGAGCCTCATCCAATCAGGATCTTTACTAACCTTCTGGAAAGGCCTCCTCAAGGGCGTCCTCAATGGATATTGTCGCTCACCTGACTGAGAAGGTGGAAAGCCCGCTCCACGTGACTCAGTACTAGGTAAGGATGATCCAGAAAAAGTTTTGTCTTGGCTGGAATTGATGACCAATTTGTATGGCCAGATTTGGAAGATGGGAATTTGAGACAATTTTTCTCTCAAATCCTGACACAAAAGAGCACACCTGCCACATAAATTCATTGTTTGGGCGATGAAGCAAACAATTACTACAAGCATGTCAGTTTTAGGCCCCAGATTTCAGTCAGTTAAAATATCACCTCAGTGTGGGTAGAGGCAAGGGGACCCTTTGAGTCCCCTGTTGTACAACCTGGCTTTCAGCCTGGCTTTCAACCCAGTGTTGCATGTAGTGTAGGTGGATATTGAAGGTGTTGGTGTGCATGGGCAGCCACCGCTAAAGGCTCTGAAATATGCAGATGATGCAGTCATTGGGATTGGTGAGCTCAGAGGACTTGGAGAAACTTGAGTCAATTATTCACCAATACAAATTAGCTAGCAATGCAAGAGTCAACAAATTAAAAAACAGAAATCTTACCTGTTGACAGCTTGAAAATTACCCAACCAACCTGTGGCAGATAAACTCAAAACAGGGATCTCCAACAGGCCGCAGCTAGAGCCACCCTGCCTCCTGCCACCCCCACTCAGCCAGGAATGGTATCTGGGGTGGGTGACAACCAGGCCTTATATACTCAGCGGCGTGGCTATCCAAAGAAGCCTAATTTTGGTGAATAAGAAGAAGAGAAACTGCATGGAATGCAATTTACAAGAAATATATTTACAAAATTCAAAAGCTGGATCCATCTCAGATGTGAAAAATCAGAAGCCAGCCATTAATGTTGATGATGATGTCATCATCATACCAGCTGACCTAAATTTAAATGCAAAAATTAGTCTCAATAATCAGATAATTATTGCAATTAATTGCAAGTTCAAAATTTACCAAAAAATGATGGAACCAGAAACAAATCAACCAGCTGACTGGATGAAACCAATTTAAACAATTTACAATGAAATAATATAAATCCTAATTTTGACAGCCAAGACCTTAATTTTAGGTCTCAGAACTTCAGTGAGTCTGATGTTACTGACGTTGAATTAACTAGCCAATCTGACAAGGTCAATTTCAGCAATTTAATGCACAATTATAAGGTATTAGAATTATATTTAATTAATTTAAATAATTTAAAAACTAATATTGACAACTGAACCTTAATTGTAAGTCTCAGAACTTTGCTAATTATGATGTAATCAGCAACAAATCAACTACCCACCCAAATGTAAATGATTTAATTGATTTAAAGCACAATTTAAATTTAAACAAGGTGAACCAAAACAACAATACAAATAATAAATCAAGTTAATTAAAGAAAAAAATTTCTGTGAATGCATATAATTTTCCAGCACTTAAGGACCACCCTTGACACCCACAAAGATCTACAAAATTAAGAATTTAAACAGAATCTGGGCCCCATTTGGGGTGGCGCCTTTTGGCAGCTTAATGAAACACCTGGGTATCACCCTGAACCCTAATGGGCTGGACCTGCCCAAGATTGAGGATGGGCTCATTTGGAAGCTCTTGTCCCACATTGCCTTTCTCAGAGGGAGGCAAATGGGATTCATGGGGTGAGTCACAGTCACAAATTCCCTCCTGTTTCTGATCTTCTGGTTCCCAGACACAGTTGTCACTTCTCCTCAGAGTTCCATGACTGCATCAGGGCCCTACTGCAGTCATGGTTGTGGGATGGCAGAAGAGCCCCAATACAAAAAGTCCTGCTCCACAGACCAAGAATGGAAGAAGGCCTAGACCTCAGTGACCATATATCTTAATCAGATAGAATATTCAGTAAGTGGATAATTAGAGTGATGGGCCCAACCCCTGAACTGAACCACTGATTGCATGCTGCGCAAATCAACCTGGCCAGGGATTTCAGACTTGCTAACCCCACAGCGCAAAACACCCTCCTGTCCCACCTTACAGCCAATCTGAATGCCCACAGTCCACACCAGTCCTTGAACCTCTCCTGCGCAGTACTTAAGATCATCCATTGAGATGGGTGGCTGTTCCCTCTCAGCATCATGAGGGGCCAACACAGTTGAGGATTTGTGACTCACATCTACTCTCAGGAATTCAGGGGCACACATGTTTAGTGGAGCATTACCCCTCCAAGAGCTTAAACCCTAGCCTGTATTAATATCCTGGACCAAAATGATCAGCCATATGACAAAAAAAACTCTGAACTTTTTTTTAAAATTTGTGACACACAATCTACTTCACCCAAACATTAGGGCGCACATCTTGCAATACTTACACAGGGCCAAACAAACAGCTGAGCAGTCCAACTTAACCCAGGAACACTTTAAAGTATGTGGTGCAAAAGACACTTTATTGCACAAGTTGAAAGATTGCCCAGCAACTCAACTTGTCTGGAAACTCTTGATTACTGATGTCCCCCAACCATGTGCCACTAAACTCTTCCTGATTGCAAATTTTATGGCACTTATCATCAACTCTTCCATTCCAAAATTTCTCCAAGTGGCCATTTTTAAATTATTTCTTATGGACAATTCACACTATCTATCTTGAGGCAATTCAAAATTTGGCCCCAAATCCTGTCAAATTAGCAATCATTTTATCAAAAACATGATCAAAATATAACATTTGGCTGTTTGGTGAAGCAATTCTGAGCCAACTTCATAGGGTGGTGCAGAGTTGGATTCCGCTCCCCTTCCTACCTGTCAATTCAGAACTGCAAATCTGCCTCAACAACAGTGAAAATTCACTGATCAGCTCAAGTGAACCTCCTCCAACGCCACCAGGTTCTATGGGAACACTTGCACAATGTTCTCCCCTGATACTTGGGCTTAGGTCACGGACCCCCTATATCATATTCTCCCCCCTCTCTTTGATGTGGCATATTTGTCCCAAGGTCAGCCCACCTCAAATAAAATAATTATAAATATTGCAAAATTGACTTGAACTGTCAGTTTGCTACCACCATTCCTAATATCTTAGTATATAGGAATTGGTGAATTGAATTCATTCCATTAAAAAGCCCTTCCCCAGGCTTATCTTGGGGGTAAGTGTCAGGTTTATTACCGCCAGTATACTGGAGAATAATTTCTTGCCCTCTGTAAGGAACCTCGCAAGTATAAAGCCACTACAAGATTTGCAAATAAAAGATTAAAATGCAGATAAAGGAAATGAACTTCTTTATATAGACAATGGCAACCTAATAAAATTAATTCAGTTATGATGACAACACTCAAGATAATTTGATACCTGCTAACTGAAGAGATTTATTTTATGAAGATGATTATGACAATATAGACTATTAATTTCAACCCCTTTTATACATTTAGGGGCGAAATATCTTACAATTGATGATAAAATAATTCCATCTGAAAATGGCCAATGACAAAGGAATGACCAAAAAACATCCAAATATGTTACTTCTGATTTGAGTAAAAATTCCATCTGAATATTACTCAAAAAGGCAATCAAGCGATATTAATGCTTATTCAAAACCCCGATGTGAGGCACATTTGAGCAGAACCATTGTACAAATCTCAACCTGATCAGTATATTACCTAATTGGGAGAAGAAGCAGTAACCATAAGAGGTGTTGCAGCCCCAAACCCAGAAGTGTTATTTGACAAGTGGCCACTGAACGTCCTAATTAAGGGATGTCCACCATGAGATGAGCTTGCAAATACAAGAATTAAGTCAAATGTACACTACCACCAAGGCAGAGATAAAGAAAAGATTTACAAGGGGTTCATGTACCCCTACAATATTGACATACCCTTTTCCTGTTTTGTTAATATTCTCCATTTAGTTCATATCTTAATTTATTCCAGAGTTATAAAAATACTTTATTTTTAATAAAAAAAGTTTTATCACAAAATCAAGTTTATCTTATGATTACACCTTATTTTTATTTAAGTGAATTGATTGCCAGTAACCATTCTTGAATCTAAGAAATAGAACACCATCAAGAAAATACACATTGGTGCTGATAACGCCAAGAGAGAGATTGGTTGAGATTTTCTTTGAGTCCTGTGCTAGGCCACTATACAGCAATTATGTCTAAGATTGTTAACAAGGATAACAACAGCAGAGAGATGTGCAGTTCCAACCAGAAATTAATGCTACATCAAGTAGCATCAGAAGAAAATTTACTCATCAAGATTTACTATGCTCCTTCAGAAGTTCGCCTGGTGTCTAATCTTTGTTCAGCAGAGCCTCCCACCAGCAAGTCAGAAACCCAATCTAAGTGAACAAAGTCTATATAGATGACTTACATTAATGGTATTCTTAAAAGGAGTATACATATCCATGAAAAATAAAAGATAAGACCCTCTGAAGAGAAGTGAATTAACTGGATTGTTGTGAACTTTTACAGAAAATAGGTGTAAGTGATTTTTTGCTAAGAGCTACTTGTAAATGTTTCTGAGTAACCTAAAGATTGTCCAACTCTTGCTGAACAAAATATAATATAGACTTCAATGTGCTTAGTTAATATAGTCTTTAATAAACTTGATATTAAAAACATTATCCTTCTCAATAACATGCAGTTATTTGTTAATTTCATTCAGATAAGTTATTTTTCTTTGAGTATATGAAAATACATTAGTTTGGGTAAGTCTTCTCATTATGTGGATGGTATGTGTAATGGCTACTTTATCCAGTATACATATCTTTTTAATATCATGTTTTAAGTACTTGGACTCTGTCATAAAAAGTCCAAATTTTGTTGATAGGTATCCAATTTTTTAATTGTGCATTATTGAATTACATGCCTCATTCAATGAAGTTTCTAACATCTTCATGTGATCATCCAAGTTTTCTCTCAATGAATCACATATATCTTTTTTAAAAGTTATAACACTGGTAGTGGTGCACAAAAGCAGGGCGTCCAAACTGCTTCCATTAAGTATTATTTTGTAAATTACTAGACTGTTTATATTTGTCTAGTATCTAAGAACTGGACAGTTAATAAAGCTCATATTTATGAAGATCAGAGAAGATCTCCCAACTATCCTTCTGCCACATTGCAGGTCTCAAAAAGTGTATTCTGTTCTTTTCATTCATGATGCACTAAATGTTGTTATGTTAATGCTGTCAGTTGTTCCAACTTGTTACCCCTGATTACTTGGAATGGAATTATATTTTGTTGCAGTTTTATTATGATAGCTGTTGAAAGATGTATAAGATGCCACCCTTTATAATGAGCACCAGGCTTTGCAAGACACAGTAATGTTGCTTTTTAAAATTATAAAATATGTTTAAAAGGTCCTGGATTACATGGATTTATAACTATTTGACAGATCTTGATACTAAAAACCCTTTTTCTAAGTTTTAAATCCAACAAAGCACTTCATTATCTTATAGCTATAATCTTATAAAGTTAATTATGCTTTTTATATTATATAGCCCTTTAAAGTCTTAATTCTTATACTAAAACCTATTCTTGGTATTCTTTAAACCATGAATTTCCAACAAGAATTAATAAGAGAAGTAAAAATAGATCAAAATAAATTAAAATATAGCTTAGTATATGTCTATGGAATTTGCAAGTTTTAATGTCTATAGGGCAATCTTGAAGTAGTACTTTTCAATTGAATATAAAGGCATATCAATTGTCTATAACAATAAGATACTACATGAACTAGAATGGATGAATATGTAAAATGAAGAGAATGGGTAGAATAAGGGACAGAGGTTTGATATTAATTAAGGTAATTGTTATTATTCTCAAAAAATTATGAAAATAACAATAGATCATTTCAGATCAGGTGCTTTGGTCAACCCTCCTCTATTTTTTATATGGGTCATATTATATTAGACTTTAGACTTGCTATTAAGTATCTAGCTCCCTAATTTACCCATTTAAATTAATATAAAAATTTTTGATACTTATGTATTCATGATCCTAGGGTAACTGAAGTCTGTCCCTATCTAAAGATTTTCATATCAGATTTTCTAATAAACACATATTTCTCATTAACCTTATTTTTGACCCTTGTGTTTTAAAGGTCAATTCTACCACTGGGTAAGTATTTTCCCACTTAAGTGATATCTATAACATCCCTGAGTTTTAACTTATTTTATTATCATTCAACTTATATATAGCCATCAAGACTTGAAAATTGTCCTACATAGTATGCTACAACTGACAATAACTAAAATTTGTTAAAAATCATGATAGTGAGAATACTAGGATTTTGTAGTGCTTTATGACTATTATATCAAGTTTTCAAAGCTCTTAATATCTTATGCATTTATCATATTTTCTGTCTATAGCTGGAATTTTTAGTAATTAGCAAATTAACATACAATTATTAGGTTACATAAATGTCACTTTAGTATATAATTTTTGAATATTCTTAACTATCTTTATCTTAATAGTAAAATTTTTTTATGAACTTTATATAGATAGTATGAAGAATATAGATCTTACTTATTTGTATTGGCAGAACTTTGGGCAATGCTGCATCAATTAATGAGGAACTGGAAAATTAAAATTAATGCAAAAGGAAGATATATTCTGATAAACCTTCACATGCAGCATTCTGATAGGCCAGAAATTTATTGAACTGCCTTGCTATTTGCTATCTTTGCTTAAGGCTTTGGTGCACAACACCAACCCAGTTATAAATCATGCCCTACCCAAATTTTGTTGACCAGGATCAAACTCAGGAGGCATTGGTCATTGAGTCCATACTCAATCACCGGGGCACCCTCCTGAACTATATAATATTCTACATCATTTTTATAATATTAGAATCACTAGTAATTATAAAAAATTATGACAAGTTAGATAGAAGGTGTTTTTATTGATGTTTTAGATTGTCATGTAAAATATTAATCCATTCTATAATAGATTCTGAAAATATTAAATAGAAATAATTAGCTTTTTAGCTAATGTAATAATAGAAAATGGGCTACTTTGGAACTTCTTAGAGGGTATAAGCTCATTAATTATAAGTAAGGCATTGAGATATTACCTATAAATGTTCTCACATCTTATATCTAAAATATAATCTCTTATTATAGAGGTAGTATACATTTTTAGAACATTTTATAGAGGCCTCTGGTTTTACTTAAAATATGAGAGAAAAATCAACATTGTTTATCTACTTACAACATAGCCTCTTAACTGTAGAAATATTATTAGTAAGGTAAACTGGTTCCTTGCAAAAATAAAGCTATGAACCCTACAGGTAAATCTATACTATAAACTTATAATAATAAGCTATATAAATTTATACCAGGTTATAACATTTTAATAAACTTTCTTATAGATTTCATATAAATTTCTTGCTGTTTGTAGAAAGGTAGCTTTGGCTTTAGTTAAATAATAATACCTTAGATACATTGTCTCACATTGCACACTCATAATAAATCAAAGAACTAAATTAAGAATAAATTATGTAATCACTAATGATATATAATATCTTCTTAGCATGTTATTAAAGTATCTAAAAAAGTACATTTGCAGTTACATTGTCTCAAAGCAGTTTGTAAATTTTGATATTAAGAAAAATTATTATTAAATCCAGATTTAAAATTTTACTTTATATTATATTAATTTCAAAATCTCACCTATGATTTATATTTATAGTTATTTACTTACCAAAGGGTGGTTAGCCTGGCAGGTAAAGCTGCTTCCACCCTAGTGCAGGTTTTGAGTTTGAAACCTGTACTGGCTAGAAAATCCTTGGTGTAGTATATTTGTCCCAAGGTTGACCCACCTCAAATATTTATTTAGTTATTTACTTACCAGTTCAAACTTTATCTAATATTTAATTTGGTAATTAACTACATTCTTATAAAAAACTATATAAGCTCACTAAAAATCTATAGCTTTAAAACTATAAAATTTTATAAATATACTATTTTAAAAAGTTAAACTTAAAAGTTGTTTAATACCATCAGCTAAAGGGTAATTTGAAAAACAAGTATATTTTATTTGAAGGCTACAATTTTTAAGATTAATCTAAAAGCCTAATCTATATAAGGAAAAGTAACTTTAGCTAAGATAGTAAAATAAGCTAGGTCTTTAAATACAACCAAAAGCTTCAATACCATCTTAGAATTACTCAGGAACGTGTGAGAAGAGATATGATACTGACTCTCCATTATGTGTTCTTCTGATAGCTTCTGCTAAAGTGGCTGAAATATCAATAGTATCTAACTTGGGACATAATTCCTTCTTATCTTCATGAGGGATAGTATTTGTGACAACCACTCTAGTAAGAACAGAGTCATTGATCACCTGTATAGCTTTGCCTGATAAAATTCCATGAGTGACTATTGCATAAACGCTCATAGCTCCTTTTTCAATCAAAATCTGGGCAGCTAAGCCGAGAGTGCCACAAGTATCAGCCATATCATCAACAAGTATAGCAACCTTTCCAGAAACATCTCCTACAAGTACCATACGAGAAACCTCATTTGCCTTCTTACGCTCTTTATGAATAATAGCAAACCCAGAATCTAGGCGATCGGCAATTGCAGTAGCTCTGATAAAATTAGTAAGGTTTAAAAGGATAAATCAAGAAGTCCTAAAGAAATCTACCTTTTAGCACCACCCGCATCTGGAGAAACAATAATTGCATTCTTATAATCAGGTATTTTTTCTCTAATATATTTAAGTGTAGATGGCTCTGCATAAAGGTTATCAACAGGAATATTGAAAAACCCCTGAATTTGAGAAGCATGAAGATCCATAGTTATAACATGATTAGCACCGGCGACAGTTAGCATATTTGCAACTAATTTGGCAGAAATAGGGGCACGAGATTTATCTTTCTTATCTTGGCGGGCATAAGGAAAGCAAGGTATCACCGCAGTTATTCTCCGGGCGGATGCAGTTTTGCAGGCATTTATCATAATAAGAAGTTCCATAAGGCTATCATTTATCTCTCCACAACCTGATTGAATGATAAAAACATCTTCATCTCTAACAGACTCTCCAATAGTAACAGAAGTCTCTTGATTGGAGTATTTAAGAACAGTAGATTTTGCTACTTGAACACCAAGTCGCCTAAGTTATACAATTTTAGAAAAAGAAAAGAAATGAAATCAGTTAAAAGAATAGCAAAAATACTTTGCGATTAAGCTTGCAAGTGTTGGATGAGCATTTCCTGTCAGAATCTTAATGGAGTTGGAAGACATCGTTGTAATGGTTATTTAGAAAATGTAAAGATAAAGGCAAATTGACAATTCTCAACCAAAACATCTACTTAATAAAACACATTTATGACCAACTGACATCTGAAACCTTCGGTCTGATAGGTTCAATCTATTTGGGCGAGTGAGTAAAAATGGCGAATAATATCAAATCTGAAACTATCGAGTCTGATAGGTTAATCTATTTGGGCGAGTGGGTGAGTATTGAAATATATATTCCTAAAATGGTAAGAAAATCTATAATATATTTGCCAAAGCCCACTCACTGACTCATCACTGTATCTCAACAATGACAAGGCTTAGAAAGATGAAACTTTACATAGATATTCACTAGATACTGTAGATATGCAATAAGATAAGATTTTACAATTTTCATAATATAAAAAAGTTTTATATGTAAGAAGTTAAAATTTTATATGTTTTTAATGGTTTTCGGTATATTGTTACGGCTGAGAAGTTTGATATTCGGTTGATTCGATAGTTTAAATGATTTTGCCAAGCGGTTGGTGATTTTGAGTTGATTAACAAGCTTGATAATTTAGCAAGCAGTTAGTGATTGGTCGATTTGATGTCAATTGGTTTTGGCTAGGTGGTGGTTGGTAGATTTAGGTTGATTTGATGGGCTCAATGGTTTCAGGTATAGTAATCCCCGTTATCCGTGGAATTGGGTGGCAAGGGCACCGCGGAAAATCAGGGCTTTACTGTAGTTTGCAAATGTACAGTAAAGTCTCATTATCCGCGGAAGTGGGTGGCAAAGGCACCGCGGATAATCGGGGCATTACTGTAAGTGATTGACGTTTTAGTTAAGTAGATAAGTTTAATTGGCTTGGTCGAGAGGATGGTAATTTTATATTGATTAAATTTATTTACTTTCTTAATTTTATTGGTAGCCATCTACCAATATAAAAAAGAATCGATTAGGATCATCAGGTAAACTTTAAACCCACAAATCTGTGTTAAACTGGGTATCAACGAGAATTAGCCTAAACTTTCTTTACAAGATATCGTTCTGTTTATTTGTTTATATAGCATAGATTATCTCATAAATAGACCAAAAATTACCTAACTTAGCGCAAGTACTTTATAAAGTTTGGGAATGGCAATATGCTTTTTAATAAAATCATAAATTTTAATAATAGTTCTATATAAGATCTAAAACGTATACTTTTCTAATAGTAATTATATAGCAATTTGGCTGAGAATTTCATATTCTTTTCATTTGATAGTTTCATAGGTTTTGATAAGTGGTTAGTAGTTTTTGGCTGTTTTGTAAGTCAATAATAGGTTTTTGCGGGACCATCTAGTACTAAAAAATAATAGGTTTTTGCTAAGTAGTGGTTTATTTTTTGGTTGATTCGATAGGCTCAATAGTTTCAGGTTTGATGGTCTAGTTAATTGGGCATGCTTAATTAATTTTGACTAAGTGGTTGAAGGTTGGAATATTTGACAAGTAATGGTTTCTGAACTTATTGATAGCTATCTACCAATATAAAAGCTAAAATAATTTAGAATCATCTGTAAGTTATAAACTCCGTAGCGAAGCACGGGTATTCTGCTAGTTTGATAAAATTGGCTCCAATCGAGTCGGATATGTTAAACCTGCTTTGTGAGTTATTAAGGAAGTTATTACTTATTTTTTTGATTTAAATATTTGGAATTATCCAATTTTCTACAGCTTTTTGTGCTAGTTTTTTATGACTTGATCATTCTGGTCTGCAAAGTTTTTTTAAATTGTTAGAATTTTTTCATGCTGATGCTGAAATAGTCTGAACCGTACTGTTTCGATACTTAGATTTAAACTTTTATTTATCAATGATCGCATTATGTATGTCAACAATCTTTAAAGGGCTCAAAATACAGCGAAATTACGCCTTATTTATAGTCTTTACTTGATTAGAAGCCTCGGCCGCATTAATTTTATTGTGATGGTGCACAAGGATACTACCAAACTTTTGGAATTGCTTCACTGTCAGTACCCAATAGTTGGGGCGCCCATGGCCAGCGTCAGTGGAGGGCTTTTAGCAGCATCCACTACCATAGCGGGTGGGTTTGGGTTTATTGGTGCTGGATATTGGACACCTGAAGATTTACAGCGTGAAATTGATGTTGCCGAACTCGAACTAGACCGTGCTCATTTGCGAAGAATCTCTTCTAAAAGTAGCACAGGATTACTGGCGATTGGAGTCGGATTTATAACATGGACACTCAAAGATAAGCCGCAATTACTTGAGCTCGCTATCAGAGCCCATCCCTTGGCGTTTTGGTTTTCGTTTGGCGATTACCGGCCTTACGTTGAACAGATACGGCAACAGGTTCCGGATGCTGTGATCATGGTTCAAGTTGATAGCGTAGAGGACGCCGTAACCGCCTCTTCCTTTGGAAATGTGGATATTTTAGTGCTTCAGGGGCTCGAGGCAGGGGTCACGGACCCAAAAATGGCAGTACTACTTTTTGCATTGTGCCTGAGGTTGCTGAGATTCTTGGACAGAGCGGACCCCTTCTTCTTGCTGCAGGAGGAGTCTCCGGATGGAGACAACTAGTTGGTGCGCTCAGTCTAGGTGCACATGGGATCGTTCTCGGCACACGACTTTGCGTTGCAACCGAGGCTTTGCTCCATCCAAAAGCCAAGGATATGCTGGTCCAGGCAGCTGAGGGTAGCCGCTCTACCATTACAACTTCACATATTGACCAGCTACGAGGTCAACCGTGGGACCTTGAACGTTATACTGCACGTGCTCTTAAAAACAGTATTTTTAATGGGTCGCCTGTCCAAATTACTCCTGAGGAGTATTGTATAGCTAACTCTCGTCTGGATTTTAATATTAAGGCATTTACTTAGTTAACCAAACGCTAACGATTTGTAGGCGGTTTTTGCTGGAATGGGGGTTGGTGCTATTAACATTATTGAACCTGCCAGTGATATTATTTCCGGTATTGTCAAAGGGTATTACAACCATATACAGAATCTCCAACAGATGATCTGGGTTCCACAAGACAGGCTTTGATTTGAGAACTTAATAATGTTGGCCCAGACCAAGCGATGGCTAACTTTTGAGGTTCGTTTTTAGCGCGATGGTTGTTTTGATCCAAGATGCTAATTTTAGGCTTGATTTGCGCTTGTGCTCCTATTTTATTTTGCAAACGACTCTATCTTGTACATTTTAGATATTGCTATTGATAACGAAAGCTTAATTCTAACTCTTTTTAGCCGACAATCCAAATAGTATTAAAACTGAATGCCTCTTACTATTAATTTAATATATCTGCTTGAATTTTTTACCTTTTTATTGTCGTTGTTCCGTGAGCCTTATAGTGCATAATTTTACTAATACGGCTTGCGCGTAGAGTTTTTAAGCCATTTAACACTATAATTTGCAATTTTCGTTTGCCGATTACTGCTTCTTAGCCAAATTTAATTATATTTTTAACATGTTTGTGATCTAACTTTTCGAGTGAAGTTTTATTTAGCGCAAATTTAAGTTACGAGAATTGAAACGCATTTGGCCTACAGAATTGTCACAGTTTGAATCTTCGCATTTTATTACTAAAACCAAAAATTGCAGGTTAACGTTCATAAAGATCAAATGCTTTACTTTGTCAAATAGCTGAATCGCTTTTGCGAACTTGTTCTCTCCTTTTACTGGTAAGGGCTTACAAAGACTCAGACAAAAGTTGATCAAAACAAACTTTAAAATGACTATAAGTAATTGTTGTGGGAAAGTTAACTTTAAACTTAGCATAGCAAAGATAATATATAATGGATTATACCAAAATTTTATACTTTATAAGTAATAATTTTAGTCTAATCTCTACCAACAAAATCTATGGTGTTTAACATCTTATTCGTATCTACTCAAGGCTCTGCTTGTTAGTTTAAATTTAAATTTAAAGGACGTAAGATGTAGATCAAAAAGTAGCCATAATATAAGGTTAAAACATGATACTTCATCCTTTATAAAATCAAGTATTTGGTTATCTATTCAGTTTTTCTACTAAAAAGCAATTATGGGTTGCATAATTTTCATCTATGTAAAAAATCAATTGGTGTAAACCCTTCTGGTAAAGCTGGGCTTTAACTTAGGCTAAAAAGCTTAATTTTACTAAATTTCGACTCAGCCTTATTTTTAGAAACTGATTGTAACTTACAAGTTAATTATACTGTTCTGTAAAATAAAACTTTGTAGCTATGTACATATATCTTAAAAAATTGGAGCTATGATGACTGATATTACTTGAATCTATAATAACAAACAAAAATTATAGTTAGCAAGATTGTTTAATGAATTTAAGGGCACACATGGTATATAAGCAAGTTAGTTGGAACAAGTGCTGTAACTAGTTATTTGACTTACCAAGTATGCTATTAAAAAGATGAAGAAAAGCAAAGTATTGTTTTTGTGTTTTGTTTCTTTAAAGTCTAGTAGACACTGTGTTAGTAAAATAGGCTATACTGCTAATAAAGCTATATAGGGAGATAGATAGTAAAAGTAATGTACTTGGATATAATATCTGCCATAAACTAGTATTTATCTACTATATACTTTACTATGGTGCAAAATTAATGCCCTACAATTGAGTTTACTATAATTTGAGGCATGATTATTTAGTATATTACTAATGCCTCAAGGATATAAAGAAAATCATACAAAAATTTAATGGTATAGTATAAAGAAATTAAGCTAAGTTAGCTGCAGAATCTAAAAATAATAGTTAAAATATCTATAAACTATGTAATATCTGTAATTATCTACTACTCTAGATTATAGATAGAGAAAGAGTAGTGCCACAAAAGTTGTTATTTAAAGCAGTGTTGAAATAAAAATGTATATCTACATTAATGAAACTTTATCATGTTTTTGTATAAAAGATATACAAGTCAGTTTACTTAATTATCTTGTGTTACTACTGCTCTCTATATATCTAACTAAAAAATAGAAAATTTTAAGATATATATAGATAGAAAGTGTCATGTTTACATGACCTTATTGAGGGCACCAACAGCAGGGACAAGGCTGGGAGGCAGGAGGTCCAAAAGGCCAAATTGCAAGACCTTTCTGACCTTAAGCACACCTTGGATCAACGCTGGGTACAGGCTAGATATTTCAAGGTTGGTACAAGTGAGGTGTCTAAAACCCAGCCCCATGTTTCAGCTCTTGCACTAAAACAAACAAGTTTTATTTTGAATGATGTTGGCTCAGTGCAGTTAATCAGTGAATGGTGGCTCAAAACCTGTTATATTTACAAAATTTTGAGCTCAGGTCAGGTTCAACTTCAAGCAATCACTCAAGTAAGTTCAGTTTTGAATTATGTTACTCTTTTGGATGGAAGCGTGCACCTATTGGTGCACCAAGGCTTGGTACCACTTTTGCTAATCCATAATTTCCCCAAGTTAGCTTAATTATATTTTCTTAAGACTGACTTTTCTTGTTGGTCATCTTTCCTAATAACTGCATAGTCAATTTTATATTTTTATATGTTGAAATGGGCAAACCTGTGCATGGACCTCTTTGAGGAGGTCTTGTGATGTGCTGACCAATTTATCCTTTTTAAATTTATTACAGTTACAGGTACACCGCTGGGACTACCCAATTCCCTCCAAACCCAGGTTACCAGTGCACTCTAGCCCAGTACAAATCTCAGTTATGAACTGCCCTTCAGGGCACAGCCAAGTTTTGCTGTTTGCTTGACACATTATTACTTTCACTGTGCTCAACACACACACACCTTATGTCTCCTTAGTTCCAGCTCCCTCTCCTGGGTATCTTTTTGTTAGCCCTGATGACAAGTCCCTCTGCTTTGGTCCAGTGCTTCGTGTGACACCAAGCTGGGACTTGGAGAGTTATAAACACTTTTCTGACATTAGATGACCAACCTCTTATCTTTATGTGCTTGAACTTTATCCATGTGGGGCTTTTGTGAAGTGCAAATGGTGTGCGCCAGCTGGTGGCCATGGCCACAGTGAGGCTCACCAATGTTTTTGTATTTTGCCAAGTATTGGAGCATTTCAGTATTATTCTCACTACCTCAGACTAGAAAGTACTCACCCTTCTTGCCCATACCTGGTAGATATGGATGCTTCACAATCCAAGAGTCATGATTTCCTGACTTTCCATCAAATTTAAAACAAACACCAGCAGATCATTTTTTCTTTGGCACCATGTTCAGACAGTGCAGGAAGGATCATCAATGAAGTGCCTGATGGTGTTGGCCTTGGATAACATCATACAACCCATCATTGAAATGGGTACAGGGTTGTTTGCATCCCAAAATGTGTTTTATAATGCCGTTTCCATATATACTACTGAGCCATGTCTCTTCTCATATGGCTCAGATAAAGACCCCATTTCAGCGTATCAGATTACCCCAGTGAACCCATTCTTGACCACAACCATGATCTGCGGAACCTAGGAGATAGAAAAGATGTTACTATTACAATATAAAAACGTTTATGCAGTTGCTGAAGATATGGTAGGATATGTGGCCTCAGTAGTAAGAGTGGCCAACTATCTCGCACCATTCTTTGATGCAGAAACGTACCTTGGGGGTATGCTAGACCCTGAAGAAGAGTTTGGTGGCGAAGTGTTGCCATTTTCTGCTATAAATAAAGATCCTTTGTGTTATTTTTTATTGACTGCTACCCTTTCATCCCCTTTAAGGAAAATCAGCACTACTATTTTGGTGGATTCAGAGCCTCTGAGAATTTTATTGACCAAGATCTAGATGACTAACTTAAGCTGAGTTACTTGCCAAGTGGTATGGTTAAAGAAGGGGTTTTTCAAGGTATTCCCACGCTGAAAATACTGGGGTTAGTGGATTACCAAGTTGGCACATATCATTTTTCTGACCACTTATAAGCTATCAAAAACATCTTGTACCCCATAATTTTGGGTGTAGAGTAGTGGCAAAAGTTTGACGTCAGGACTAACGTGAAAGAAAATACCCTATATTTAGCTTTAAAGAATGTTCACAAGTTAGTTTCCCCTTTGGCTGAAGCCAAATTTCATAAAGATTTGCCCCACTGGCCCAATATTCACACTCTCAGTCTTGCCCCGTTGCTGAAGCCCTCAGTGGAGGTTCCCCTACCTTCATGTTTGCAAATGTTGGAATATTTGTTTGATGTGGCTTCAGCCACCATACTACCAGATCATTCAGAATTTGATTCTGAGTTCAAGTTCACAGTTGATTTGGTGCATATATCTTTCCCAATTTATCCATTGACAGTGCGGGAGAAAGCGGCCTTAGATGTGTGGGTTGAGGAGCAGTTAGCTAAAGGTGTTATTTTTCAATGAACTTCCCCTGGGTGTTCCCCGCTTTACTTTGTGGAGAAGGCCGATGGTACTTTATGCCCATGCGTAGATTATGGGAATCTCAACAACATCACCATACCAGACTTGCATCCATCCTACTAAACTCTCAGATTGCATGCTATGTGGAAAAGGCAAGAGTTTACTACAAGCTGGATTGTCTAAATGCTTTCAATCAGATCCAGATCAAGAAAGGCCAGGAGTGACTGACTGCATTATGTACCAGAAAAGGAATTTTACGATTTTGGGTTATGCCCTTTAGGCTTAAAAAGGCCCATGCTATCTTTCAACGTCATATTGATGTGGCTTTGGGGGACCTTCTGGGGGTATGTGCAGTAGCTTACATGTATGATACTTGGTATTTTCCTCTGACAATGAGTCCCATGCTGTACACCTTCAGCAGGTGGTGGAGCACTTATGGGCAAATGAACTCACATTATAAATAAGTAAGTGCGAATTCTATAAGTCCCAGATCACCTTTCTGGGCAACGTCATGTTTGACCAAGGGCACATGATAACTCCAGATAAGGAGAAGGCGATTCACGTGTGGCCCACTCCAACTTTGATTAAGGAATTGAGGAGGTTTTTGGGGACATGTATGTTTCTTAAGGAGTTCAAACCAAACCTTTCTGAAGTTGCAGCGCCTTTGTATAAGGTGAGAGGGGTAAAAGTACTTTAGTGGTCCCCCATTTTGGAGATTTCTTAAGCAGTAAAGTGTACTTTGCTGTCCACTTCCATTCTTAGCCATGTTGACCCCAATAAAGAGTTCATTGTTGTTTTAGATGCCTCCAACTTCACCATTGCAGTGGCCCTATTACAATTAGGCAAAAATGGAATAGAGCATCCAGTGGAATATTTCTCTAGGAAAATGTCTCTACCAGATTTAAACTAAGCCATATATGGAAAAGAGCTATTATCAGTGTTTAGGCGATGGCTTATTGCCAGCATCACATGCATGGCTCATCACAACCCTTCTGTATACATACAGATCCCCATGCCTTACTGTACTACCACACACCTCATGTCTTAACCCCCATGGCAAACCAACTGGCATGAGACCCTTGTCTAATTTGCATTTTCTTATGAGTTTACTAAGGGCAAGAAGAATGGTTTGGCGGATGCTTTGAGCCACAACCCTGAATTAGCTTCCAATCCTATGGAGTTTGAGGCGCATAATACCCATTTAATGATTCCACCTGGTAATATTGTGTCTCAACTCCCCTCTCCCTTGACCAATGGCCAACGCTCGCTCCTCTGGACGTGTGATGAGTAATATGGTATGTTTAGATAGGTAGTTCTTTCTCAGCCTTTGTCAGACAAATATACTATGATCCTTGCCAAGGATGCATTGAATCAGGAGGACATTAAAAGAGGTTATCACGTAAAGGATGAGATGGTGTGGTTTTAGGGGCGCCTATGGGTTCCTGCAGGACCACTTCGCCTAGTAAATATCTGGGATCATTATGACGGAATCACCGTTGTGCATCCTGGGAAGGCAAAGGCCCTTGAGCTTATCCACTGAATTTACAATTGGAAGGGACTAGCCGCTCAGGTAGGCAGGTATTGTAAAGAGTGCCTAGTCTGCAACCACATGAAACTAAATTGCCAGCCTCTAGCGGGGTTGTTGATAACAGTTCAAAAGGCTGATTGGCCTTAGACTACTCTATTAATTGAATTTATTGTAGAATTGCCTGTATTTGATGACTATGATGCTATTATGGTGGTGGAGGACCATTTTATGAAGTTTTATCAACTTTATCCCTTGAAGAACCACAGTTACCGCGGCTGAGAAGGCTAGGCTTTTTGTTACTCATGTATTTGCTCTTCACAGGGTCCCTTAAGAAACAATTAGCAACTGGGGACCTCAGTTTACCTTCAACTTTTTGGAAGAGTTATGTAAGACTCTTCAGATTTGACCCTGCCATTAAACTGCCTATCAACCTCAATCAGATGGGCAGACTGAACGAGTGAACCAGTCCTCAAACAGTTTTTGCAGTGTTACACTGTCGCAGATCATTCAGATTGGGTTTCCCATCTCCCCATGGCCCAATTCAGTTATAACAACTCCCAACATGTATTAATCAGTTGTTCCCCCTTTTTCGCCAACTATGGCTTCAATACTGCCTTCAACATGGAGCCCAGTTGTGGATCCAAGTTTAAAGAGGTGGTGGACTTTGAAAAAATTATCAAGAAAGTACTTCAGGGAGTGAGCACGAATTTTGATGTGGCCATGCAGGCTTACATGGAGAACGCTGATAATAAGTGATGAGTTGAACCAGCGTATATAGAAGAAGATATCGTGATGTTGGATGCTAAAAACATCCCCATCAAGCAACCATGCAAAAAACTGGGAACAAAGAGGATTGGGCTATACCGCGTTATCAAAAAGGTGGGTTACGCCTCATACTGGTTGGATCTCCCCCCTTGTTTCAAATCTTTTCAGCATTCCATGAAAGCAAGTTCATGTTGTTTGAGGTCCCCCCTTCAGAAACTCCTGAGGCTTATCTCATGGATGGAGCGCAGAGAGGGAAGTGGAGGAGATTGTAGCCTTTCATTGGGTAAGAAGAAACCTTAAGTATCTTGTATCCTGGAAGAGATTTGACACAGTGGAGAACAGTTGGGTCCCAACAAGCAACTGTGCCCATG